>CAUYQU010023316.1:0-97051 GCA_963574635.1 Cheracebus regulus | reverse complement strand
TGTCACAAAACACCCCCCCAACCTATTTTATTGTAAAAAAAAAAAAAAAAAAAAAAAAAAAAAAAAAAAAAAAGACCAGAGGTATCTGATCAAACACATCCTGCGACTGGGAGCAGAATTCCTGCTGCCAAAAAGCAGCCCAGCCTCAGGGTGCTTTAGACTAAACTGGCTTTAGACTAAACAGTTTGAGGACAGCAGGCCACGGGAGGTGGACCACATATCCTCTGCACCTGGCGCTCTCGCTTTTTTTTTCACTAGTTTGTCAAAAGCACCTGGTTTTCAACACAAGACGACTTGAATCATCAGACTGATGACGAAAACCTTGTAAGGGGAGGAGGCTATGGGAAACCTCACCAATGAAAATACCATCAAGGCGAGCTTAGTGGAAAAGCACCAGGCACCATTCTGTGCACCCTTGACTCCCAATATCAACTCCGAGCCATTTAATGCCCCATGCCTCTGCCAAGTGAAGCCCTGAGTGAGAGCAAGTCAGAGCCAATGACACAAAGAATCACTAGTCTTCTCCACCCAGAGAGCTGTGATGGCATAAAGATAATCTTCCATGCCCAGTTTGGTTCAAAGCACGTTCCCCACAGCATGAGAGGGCACAGCAAGGATGGAGAGCTGGGTGACTGGCACCTCCAGCTCTAAACCTTCGCCCATGCTCACCCTGTGTCTGGGACACGGCACACATGGATGACATCTTTAAGGTTATGTTTAAGGATGGCATTAAATCCAGGTACAATGGCTCATGCCATCTCGGCACTCTCGGAGGCTGAACACGGAAAATCATTTGAGGCTAGGAGTTTGAGACTTGCCTGGGAAGCATAGTAAGACATTCCTATCTTTAAAAAAAAGCGGGGGGCGGGGAGGGGAGGGATAGAGACAGCAAACCACCTTGCCATGTATGTACCTAGGCAACAATCCTGCATAATCTGCACATGTACCCCAGAACCTAAAGTACAATTAAAAAAAAAAAATTCTCGTCCGGGCGCAGTGGCTCACGCCTGTAATCTAAGCACTTTGGAGGCCAAGGCGGGTGGATCACCTGAGGTCGGGAGTTCAAGACCAGCCTGACCACCATGGTGAAACCCCATCTTATTAAAAAAAAAATAAATAAATACATAAAAAATAATTCTCTTTCCAGCCAGCGCCAAGCGATGGGCATCTCTCGGGACAACTGGCACAAGTGCTGCAAGACCGGGGGCAAGAGAAAGCCCTACCACGAGAAGCAAAGTATGAGCTGGGGGGCCCGGCTGCTAACACCCAGATTGGCCCCCGCATTCACACAGTACATGAGCAGGGTGGTAACAAGAAATACCGTGCCCTGAGGCTGGACATGGGGAATTTCTCCTGGGGCTCAGTGTTGTACTCGCAAAATAAGGATCATCGATGTTGTCTATAATGTGTCTAATAACAAGCTAGTAGGTACCAAGACCCTGGTGAAGAACTGTATCGTGCTCACTGACAGCACACCGTACCAAGAGTGGTACGAGACCCACTATGCGCTGCCCCTGGGCCACGAGAAGGGAGCCAAGCTGACTCCTGAGGAAGAAGAGATTTTAAACAAAACACAATCTAAAAAAATTCAGAAGAAATACTACGAAAGGAAAAAGAATGCCAAAATCAGCAGTCTCCTGAAGGAGTAGTTCCAGCAGGGCAAGCTTTTTGCGTGCATTGCTTCAAGGCCAGGACAGTATGGCCGAGTAGATGGCTATGTGCTAGCGGGCAAAGAGTTGGAGTTCTACCTTAGGAACATCAAGGCCCGGAAAGGCAAATAAATCCTTGATTTCTGTCTTCAGTCATGTAATAAAGGTGTTTATTGTTTGTTCTGTTCACACAAAAAAATTAGCCAGGCATGGTGGTGCGTGCCTGTAGTCGCAGCTGCTCAGGAGACTGAGGACAGAGGACCACTTGAGTCCAGGAGTTCCAGATTACAGTGACAATAAGCTATCAGCTACCAATGTATCACTACACTCCAGACTGGGTGACAGAGGGAGACCCTGTCTTGTAAAAAACAAAACAAAACAAAATCCTCTGTTATCTAGGTTGGAGTGTAGTGGCACGATCACAGTTTATTGAAGCCTTGACCTCCAAGGTCCAAACAATCCACCTCAGCCTCCTGAGTGGCAGGAACCAAAGGCACACACCTCCACAGTCAGCTACTTATTAAATTTTTGGTAGAGACAGGGTCTCCCCTTACGTTGCCAGGCTGGTCTCAAACTCCTGAGACTCAATCAATTCTCCTGCCTTGGCCTCCTAAATGCTGGACTTAAGGCATGAGCCCCCGGACCCAGCCTCAAGGATGGCATTTTTTTAAAAAAACTTAAGGACTGGTCAGGTGCGGTGGGCTCATGTGTAATCCCAGCACTGGGAGGCGGACGCAGGTGGACACCTCTGGGACTACTATGAGTGAAGCCTCCTACAATCAGGGCACAGAATTCACACTCTCCGTATCATTATGAGGTGCACTCCCAAAGACATTTTGAGCTGTTACTTTAATACTTATCAAAGTTTGTAATACAAGTTGTGTTGTTTTAGTCAACCCTAGGCTACTCATAACTGCAACGATAAAACAAGCTTTCTAACCAAGTGAATGCTTCCTAAGACAAGGGAAAAACATTTCGCTACATTCACATTTCTAATGCAGAGATACACACTAAGGAAATAAAAGACTTGCAGATGTAAAAAAAATACTACACTAGGGCCCAGCACTGTGGCTCACACCTGTAATCCTAGCACTTTGGGAGGCTGAGGTAGGTGGATTACCTGAGCTCAGAAGTTCGAGACCAGCCTGGGCAACATGGCAAAACCCCATCTCTACTAAAAACATGAAAATTAGCCGGGTGTAGTGGTAAACGCCTATAGTTCCAGTTACTTAGGGGATTGAGGCAGGAGAATAGCTTGAACCTCAGAGGTGGAGGCTGCAGTGAGCTGAGATCATGCCACTGGACTCCAGCCTGGATGACAGAGCAAGACCCTGCTTCAAAAACCAAAACAAAAAACAAAACAAAACCCTACAGTAGGACAAAGTTCTGGACTATAAAATGAAAATTTAAAGGAGGAATGGAAAAGTAACATTTCCAACTGCTAAAAGGCACTTTTTTTGTATTTGAGACAAAGTCTCACTCTGGCCCAGGCTACCGTGCGGTGGTGCGATCTCGCTCACTGCAACCTCCGCCTCCCAGGTTCAAGTGATCCTCCTGCCTCAGCCTCCCAAGTGGCTGGGATTACAGGCATGCACCCCCATGCCTAATTGTTGTGTTTTCAGTAGAGCCAGGGTTGCCATGTTGGCCAGGCTGGTCTTGAACTCCTGACTTCAAGTGATTTGCCCTTCTCAGCCTCCCAAAGTGCTGGGATTACAGGCATGAGCCACGGCGCCCAGCCAGAAGCACATTTTTAATGGGGTGGTAAATGCATACTAAATTGTGATTTATAATTCCATTGGATACATACTTTTACATCTTTCATACCTATAAACTTATAAAGAAAAATTCCAACTCAAAAAAAAATTTGACAGAGTACACTGCTTTTCAAAATTCTCTCGGGAACAAAGCAAAATGTTTCAAGACCAGAGGCTGAGAATAGCCCCACTGCTGTGCCAGCTCCTATTCCAGTCCCAGGTTCACACAACCACCTAGGGGACCCTCCTCCGGTGCAGAGCCCTGCCACATGCTGCCTGAGTCAGCAGCTCCTTCTGGGGCACACAAGGCCCTTGGCCTTGGTGACTGCAGCACTCTGCAGTCAGGGGCAACATGTCTGTCCCTCTGCTACGTCTCCACTACACTTCAGGTCAATGGGGGGCGGGGGGGAGGGGCGGCGGGGAGGCTGGCTAATTTCCCACCATCCTATCCTAAGGTCCGAGTATGCAGTAAGGGAGGCTCCATCAGTGTGAAGGAAGACAATTCAAAGTCATGGAAACATGCATTCTGTACTTAAAGTTTTTAAGTATCTTAGAGCCTTGAGAAAGGAACAGAGGCTGCCTCCGGGCCAGGATGGCACAATGCTATCAGAAAAACCCCTTCCTCACCGCGAGCTTCTGAGGTGGCTCGCAGGCAACGAGCCAGGACGTCTGACATTCTGTCTTGACCGACCACACAGACTCTTTCTCATCTCCAAACAAGTTATTTCAGAGGTGCACAAGGAGCTGTATGTACCCTGGGAATGGGCTCTGCCATTTCCTTATTTTTTCTGAGATGAGAGTTTCACACTTGCTGCCCAGGCTCAGTCTTGGCTCACCACAACCTCTGCCTCCTGGGTTCAAGCAATTCTCCTGCCTCGGCCTCCCCAGTGGATGAGATTACAGGCATGCACCACCACATCTGGCTAATTTTGTATTTTTAGTAGGGATGGGGTTTCTCCATGTTGGTCAGGCTAGTCTCAAACTCCTGACCTAAGGTAATCTGCCCACCTCGACCTCCCAAAGTGCTGGGATTATAGGCATGAGCCACCGCGCCCGGCGGCACTGCCATTTCCTTCTGTTAACAACAGGGTCCATACTAAATCTCCAAGGCTCCTTTGGCCTCTGAGCTATCACGTCTCTTGTGTGAACCCAAGTGATGAAATCTGAGTATCTCACTATAAAACTCAAGTTCTTAGAGATCAGAACGTAAGGTTTTCAAAAATTAAAGGAATGTAAAGACACCCCAAGACAACTCAGCCTTTTCCAGAAACAGACGAACATACCCTTAACTGATCAAGCTTCTCTCGGATCTGAATGAACCCCAAGTGTAACTTGCCACCGAAGTGGTCTGCCAGGCGACGGTCATTGTCATGAAGTCCAAGGTAGGCTGAACAGACCTCACAGACACGCAGCTTTTGCTGCTGAAAACTGGAAGCAGGCATAGAATTTCTGTATTCTTCCTGGAGAAGGAAAATAGAAAGATAAACGGCATACAGGACAGCCACCATGTAACTTTTAAACAAATACTAAAAAAACATAAACAAAAATTCAAATATTTATGACCAATTCAATTTTCACTGTTTATTTAAGAAATGCACTAACAGGCTGGGCTCACACCTGTAATCCCAGCACTCTGGGAGGCCAAGGCAGACGGATCACTTGAGGCCAGGAGTTCAAGACAAACTGGGCCAACATGGCAAAACTCTGTCACTACTAAAAATGTAAAAATTAGTCGGGAGTGGTGGCAGTCTCCTGTAATCCCAGCTGCCGGAAAGGCTGAGGCACGAGAATTGCTTAAGCCCAAGAGACAGAGGTTGCAGTGAACTGAGATTACACTACTACACTCCAACCAGGATGACAGAGGAAAATGCTGTCACATACACAAAAAAAATTGGCCAGGCTGCAGTAGCTCATGCCTGTAATCCCAGCATTTTGGGAGGCTGAGGTGGGTGGATCACAAGGTCAGGAGTTCGAGACCAGCCTGGCCAACAGGGTGAAACCCCGTCCCTACTAAAAATACAAAAATTAGGCCGGGCACAGTGGCCCACACCTGAGGCTGAGGTGGGCAGATCACGAGGTCAGGAGTTCAAGACCAGCCTGGCCAACATGGTGAAACCCTGTCTCTACTAAAAATGCAAAAATTAGCCAGGCATGGTGCCATGCGCCTGTAATCCCAGCTACTCCAGAGGCTGAGGCAGGAGACTCACTTGAACCCAGGAGGCGGAGTTTGCAGTGAGCAGAGACCACACCGTGGCATTCCAGCCTGGGTGACAAAGCAAGACTCTGTTTAAAAAAGAAAAAAAAAAAAAAAAAAACTAGCTGGGCATGGTGGTGTGCACCTGTAGTCCCAGCTACTCAGGAGGCTGAGGCAGAGGAATTGCTTGAACCTGGGAAGTAGAGGCTGCAGTGAGCCAAGATCACGCCACTGCACTCCAGCCTGGGTGACAGTGAGACTTGAGTCTCAGAAAAAAAAAATGCATTCCAGGCTGGGTGCAGTGACTCATGTCTGTTAATCTCAGCACTCTGGGAGACTGAGGAGAATCACTTGAGCCCAGGAGTTTGAGACCTGCATGGGCAACACAGCAAGACCCAGTCTCCAAAAATTAAAAATTAATTAGCCCAATGTGGTGGCAAATGCCTGTAGTCCCATCTACTCAACAGGCTGATTCGGAAGAACTGCCTGAGCCTAGGAGGTCGAGGGGGCAGTGAGCTGTGACTGCACTTCACCCTAAGCAACCCTGGCTGACAGCAAGACCCCGTCTCAAATATTAAAAAATAAAAGATGGGGAGTGGATACGAAAAAAAGAACTTGAATTTCCATTACAGTATACTACATCATTAACTGAAAAAAAAAAAAAAAAAAAAAAAAAAACCTTAAGCAAAAACAATATTCTGTCCCCTTCTATAGTGTTGAAACCTTAAATGCCACCCTCTAACATCTTTCAAAATAAATGCTAATTACGTTGAGTAAAAAAAGTCAACCTGGAACAGGCGCAGTGGTTTACGCCTGTAATCCCAGAACTGTGGAAGGCCGAGGTAAGTGGATCAGGAGGTCAAGAGATCGAGACCATCCTGGCCAAAATGGTGAAACTCTGTCTCTACTAAAAATACGAAAATTAGCTGGGCGTGGTGGCACGCACCTGTAGTCTCAGCTATCGGGAAGGCTGAGGCAGGAAAACTGCTTGAACCTGGGAGGCAGAGGTTACAGTGAGCTGAGACTGCACTGCTGCACTCCAGCCTGGCCAGAGAGCGAGATCCGTCTCAAAAAAAAAACAAAAAAACAAAACTCCTAGACAACACAGAAGATCTAGATCTAGATGAGCTTGTGTAGTAATGCTTTTTTTTTTTTTTTTTTAAATGAAACAGGTATTCTGGATCACAAAGTAATGCCTTTTTAGAGAAACCATCAAAAGCATAATCCATGAAAGAAATAATTGCAGTGGCTCACAGCTGTAATCCTAGCCATCTGGGAGGCTGAGGTGGGTGGATCACTTGAGGACAGGAGTTCCAGACTGGCCTGGCCAAAATGGTGAAACCCCATCTCTACTAAAAATACAAAATATTAGCCAGGTGTGGTGGTGCACACCTGTAATCCCAGCTACTTGGGAGGCTGAGGCACAAGAATTGCTTGAAATCAGGAGGCGGAGGTTGTGGTGAGCCAAGATCGAGCCACTGCATGCTAGCTTGGGAAACAGAGCAAAACTCAGTCTCAAAAAGTAAATAATAAATAAAACAATATGCCACTACACACCTGTCAGAATAGCAAAAACCACCATTACCAACTGCTGAAGATGACGTGGAGAAACAGGAACAGAACTCTCTACTAAAAATACAAATTAGCCAGGCATGATGGCAGGCGCCTGTAATTCCAGCTACTCAGGAGGCTGAGGTAGGAGAATCATTTGAACCCGGGAGGCAGATGTCTCAGTGAGCCAAGGTCACATCATCGCACTCCAGCCTGGGCGACAGCGTGAGACTCCATCTCAAAAATTAAATAAATACACAAAATAAAATAAAGAAAACTTAGCTGGGTGTGGTGGTGGGAGTCTGTGATCCCAGCTACCAGAGAAGCTGAGGCAGGAGAACTGCTTGAGCCTGGGAGGTGGAGGCTGCAGTGAGCTGAGACCATGCCATTGCACCCCAGCCTGGGGACAGAGCAAGATTCCATCTCACAACGAAAGAAAATCTCATAACGTTTTTACAAAGTTTACAAATTTGTGCGGGGCAGCATTCAAAACCATCCTGGGCTGCATGCGGACCATGGCCCTCAGGTTGGACAAGTTTACAGATTAATGCTTATTTGTATATTTTATGTATTATATACTGTGTTCTTACAATAAAGTGAGCTAAAGAAAATGTTATCAAAAAAATTATAAGGAAAATGAAGTCACTGGGCGCGGTGGCTGACGCCTGTAATCCCAGTACTTTGGGAGGCTGAGGTGGGTAGATCACCTGAGGTCAGGAGTTCGACACTAGCCCAACCAATATGGTGAAACCCCATCTTTAAAAAAAAAAAAAAAAAAGGAAAATGAAATACATGTGTAATACTGTGCTGTACTGATAAACTCTTATGTTTATACTGCTCATTTATAACATGAAATGTCTGTCTGAAATGGTGGCAATTGCAGCTACAGACCTCAATCTAATGTATATATCAAGCAATTCCATTCTTTCTTGTAATATTGTGACTGTTCTTGCCTTCTTGGGAGCGTTTTCAGCATCACTAGTGGCACTCATCATATGGCTCCTACAGCATTACTCAAAGTTTATGGTATTGCACTAAACACAAGATCACTTTTTACTGTGGGAAGCAACATACTGGAAGTGAACTGCTCCTTCTGAGATGATTAGTGTTACATGGTGTTTCAAGTGGATACCTGCAACACTTAAGCTCCACACAATAGCAACAAGAGGTGGCATTAATTATTGTAGTAGTATACTATACAGTTATTCTTATGCAAGACTGATTTAATACTGCATCTCTGCAGTATGTTTGTTTACATCTCTCAATGGCAAATGGTATCATGTATGGTCTGTAAGTGTTTGCACGTAAGTTTTTTCTTTTTTAGAGACAGGGTCTTGCTATGTTGCCCAGGCTGGACTTCAACAACTCTTAGGATTAAAGGATCCTATCATCTCAGCCTCCCAAGCAGCTGAGACTAAAGCCAAGAGCCACCATACCTGGCCATATGCATAAGTTTTGATGTTACCTTTTCATAAGACATTTGTATATATTTTATGGTATAAATAAAAAAGTCTAGTATCCACATATATTTTATGTATTCATGACATATCTAACATTTTCTACAGACTTTGGGTGATAATCATGTGTCAGTGCAGACCCAATGACTGTGCGGGAATGCAGGTAATGGAGAAGGTTGTCTGAGGAGGGGGTACATGGAGAATCTCAGTACTTTCTTCTCAATTTTGCTTGAAAAAACAAAGTTCATCATTTATTTTTAAAATGCAAGCAAGTACGACTTAAATTAATTCAAATGGTCAACTCTTCCAAATTACTAACATTTCTCTTTCCCTAAGACATTTCTCTCACCAACCTCAGCTTCTTTTTTCTTGGCACGAACTTTTTCCACTTCCATAAGAATCTTCTGGGATTCATCCACATTACCTTCAGCCCCTAGCTGTTCGGCTTTAGCAAGGAGTTTTCCTATTTCTTCATTTAACTCGTGTACTTTTTCTGCCTGTGAGGAGAAAGAATCAGGTAAGCAGACATCTAAAAATGAAAGTGAATGCAAAGGAAACCAGGGTTTCTCCTGCTCCATTTCCAGTCTGTTCTACTGAAAATAAATGGAACTTTAGATCCACACTTAAGGGCAGGCATGAACTTTAGGAGGCCAAGGCGGGCAGATCACCTGAGGTCAGGAGTTGAAGAGCAGCCTGGCCAACAAGGTGGAACCCCATCTCTACTAAAAATACAAAAATCAGCCAGGCATGGTGGTACGCGCCTGTAATCCCAGCTACTCGGGAGGCTGAGGCAGAAGAATCACTTGAACCTGGGAAGCAGAGGTAGCAGTGAGCTGAGGTGGAGCTACTGCACTCCAGCCTGGGCGACAGAGTGAGACTTCGTCTTTAAAAAATAAGACCAGACATGGTGGCTCATGCCTGTAATCCAAGCACTTTGGAGGCCAAGGCGGGTGGATGACCTGAGGTCGGGAGTTCAAGACCAGCCTGACCAACATGGTGAAATCCCGTCTTTAAAAAAAAAAAAATCCACACTTAACAATTAAGGCATCCTTATTGCCGGGATTGAGACTATAACCATAAATTAATCCTGTGTGCTGTGTTCCAATGAAACCAACAGCACCTTTGTCACTTCCAACATGGTTTCAAGGATCAATGAGGATGTCTCTTTTTATGACTTTTTTCTTCTCTGTGTGGGTAACAAAGTGTCTAGGTTTAAATGCACAAATGTATGCTATAAACAAAATACCTAATTACTGAGATTTATCTTCTGAAACAAAATAGCACCTTTGGTCACAATAGCAATTGCGTAAATCCTAAGAAATGCTTTTATAATATCGAAAAGAAAAAACAAGGAGAGACTTAGTTCCACTGAAGAGAAAAAACAAGTATGATGTAGCTGGTACTCTAATTACATATAAATCGACCTCCTTTTTCATTCTGTCATATGGATGTACCACAGTTTGACCATTTCCTTAGTAATTCTTTCCAGTTTTACGTGGAGAAGTTAAAGTTTAAAACAACATGTAGGCCGGGTGTGGTGGCTCACGCCCGTAATCCAAGCACTTTGGAGGCCAAGGTGGGCGGATCACCTGAGGTCGGGAGTTCAAGACCTGCCTGACCAATATGGTGAAACCCCGTCTTTAATTAAAAAAAAAAAAAAAAAAAAAAACATGTAAAGGCTGGGCACGCTGGCTCATCCCTGTAATCCCAGAAGTTTGGGAGAACAAGGTGGTAAGATCGCTTAAGCCCAAGAGCTCGAGACCAGCCTAGGCAACAGGGACTCCATTTCTATTTAAAAAAAAAAAAAAAAAAAAAAAAAAAGACAGCAATTTTTTTTTTCATTTGAGGCAGAATCTCACTGTCATCCAGCCTGGAGTACAGTAGCTTGATCATAGCTCACCGCAGCCTCAACCTCCCCAGGCTCCCAGCTAATTTGTGTGTGTGTGTGTGTGTATTTTTAGTAGAGAAAGAGAGAGAGAGAGAGAGAGAGAGAGAGAGAGAGAGAGAGAGAGCGCGCGCGCGAGTGTGTATTTTTATAGAGAGAGAGAGAGAGAGTGTGTGTGTGTGTGTGTGTCTGTGTATTTTTAGTAGAGACGGGGTTTCACCATGTTGGCCAGGTTGGTCTCTATCTCTTGACCTCGTGATCCACCCGCCTCGGCCTCCCAAAGTGCTGGGATTACAGGCATGAGCCACTGTGCCCGGCCTCCCCAGGCTCAAGAGATCTTCTCACCTGAGCCTCCTGAAGAACTGGGGTACACATGTGCACCACCAAGCCTAGCTAAAATTTGTATTTTTTGTAGATGGGGTTTCATCATGTTGCCCAGGCTGGTGTAGAGTAATCTGCCCCACCTGGGTCTCCCAAACTGCTAGGATTATAGGCGTGAGCCACCAAACTCAGCAAATATTACATTCAAGTTTTAAAAATAATAATAATAATAAAACCATGTACAGAGGAGGAAAATGGACAGAAGAAAAAGTCAGCGGCAGCAGCTCCTGAGGGATGAGAATGACACATGAATGCTTGATTACAGCCCTCTGCCCTTAACTGGAATAAGGCAGAGAATACTGAGTTACTGCCCACCCAGTCAGTGCTGAGGGTGAGTTAATAGCTACTGACAACCCAGTATTTGCAAGAACATAATGGGTATAGTAAAGTCACTGTCACCCAAGCATACCTTTGCAGAAACTTCTGCACTGATCTCCTCCTGTGTTTCTGCCAGTCGTTTCTTGGCGAGCTCAGTTCTCCGATCGCATTCCGCAATAAAGGACTCCAAGTGATCCATTGCCTAGCATGGGAAAAACAGATAGCTATCATCAATTATGTGTAAAGCAAAAAGTCCTGGAACCCATTTGCCTGATAGGAAATACACTCCTGGTTTCCTTTCTTTAAAGCCTATAGATTCAACGGGAAGATCTTAAACTACACTATTGCTAACACATTCATAATCGCATTAAATCAAGGGGCTCTGTTAAACTGAATGATTGGAAGCATGGTCTTCTCATTTGATTTAAAATTTCCAAAATTTGTAAAAGGATCTCAACCCTCAATAACATTACGAAGAAATTTTGAGGAAAATTAAAACACTTTGCAGGAATTCAGAGCATTCTCAGAGGGACAGAAAAGGCTAAGCCTAGACTAGTGCTGAAGGCCCTCTTCCAGGGAGTTGTGAGAGATGCATATGATGTACTCACTGGTCTTTGTGAGCCACGTAAATATTATTCCCTCATGTTCTGAGGGTAGGGTCCCCCCTTTCACCTCAAAAACAAAACAATAGAACAAACATTACTGAGAGCTATGAATACATTTCGTTATTGCCTACTGTCTAAAGTAGTAGGAAAACTTGGTTGCTATTTACCCAAAGAGATAAAGGAAAAGAAACTCCGACGTCTAAGTGCTAAACATGAAAAGGGTTGGTGCGAAACAATAAGAGAACTATAATATGCTAAAGTTAATTCACCATAACTAGACAAAAGCCAACATAATTTCAGATAAAAATACAGACAGGACCAAGCGCACTGGCTCACACTTGTAATACAAGCACTTTTGGAGGCTGAGGTGGGCGGATCACCTGAGGTCAGGAGTTCGAGACCAGCCTGACCAATGTGGTGAAACCATGTCTCTTAATAAAAATACAAAAATTAACCAGGCATGGTGGCGGGTGCCTGTAATCCCAGCTACGCAGGAGGCTGAGGCAGAAGAACCACTTGAGCCTAGGAGGCAGAGGTTACAGTGAGCTGAGACTGTGTCACTGCACTCCAGCTTGGGCAACAGAGTGAGACTGTATCAAAAAAAAAAAGAAAAAGAAAAAAAAAAGCTAGGCGCAGTGGCTCACGTCTGTAATCCCAGAACTCTGGGAAGCCAAGGCAGGTGGATCACGAGGTCAGGAGTTCAAGACCAGCCTGGCCAATATGGTGAAACCCCCATCTCTACTAAAAATACAAAAATTAGCCAGGCGTGGTGGTGAGCACCTGTAGTCGCAGCTGCTCAGGAGACTGAGGCAGAAGAATCCCTTGAACTCAGGAGGGAGAGGGTGCAGTGAGCTGAGACTGTGCCACTGCACTCCAGCCTGGGCAACAGAGTGACACTCAGTCCCCAAAAAAAAAAAATACAGACAGGGTCTCACTTTTCCAACTGTCAGCCACTGACCAAGTAAGAAACACTAACATTATACTGAGTCAGCTTTCTAATGTCACCATCAGGTTAAATGCAAGTAACTTCGTTCTGCAATGAAGACAGGTTGAGACAGCACAATCTTCTACCAAAAACAAAATTTTAGGTAGAGATGAGAAGGCAGATGACAGGAAAACACTAAGGGGTGATCATCTGTGTCACCACTCCTAAAATGGACAGGAGAGTAGGTCATCTGTAATAAACTGCTCCACAAAGATCTGGAATGGATCAAAAGGACACTGGAGGAGGTTATAATCTTGTCTAGAAATCTTAAATATTTTTTTCAAAAACATGCATATTTGGGAGTAGGTCAACACAGGGAAGAAGCTGGAGAAAGGACAAACAGCATTATTCATGAAGGCTGACTCCTAGATAACACTCCATAATTTTGGAATTCAAAAACTGCCTCTACGCCAGGCACAGTAGCTCATGCCTGTAATCCCAGAACTTTGGGAAGCCGAGGCAGGTGGATCACATGAGGTCAGGAGTTCAAGACCATCCTGACCAATAACGTGAAACCCCGTCTCTACCAAACACACAAAATTAGTTGGGAGTGGTGGCACATGCCTGTAATCCCAGCTACTTGGGAGGCTGAGGCAGAAGAATCACTTGAACCTGGGAGGCGGAGGTTGCAGTAAGCTGAGATGACGCTACCACACTCCAGCCTGGGCAACAAGAGCGAGACTCCATCTCAAAAAAATAACAAACTGCCTCTTGTTGGTTACCCAGATATTCTCTAGTAAACACTTCAGAAAGCAAATGATATTGGCTATGGACTCAGATGTCTGATAAGCTAAAAACTTAATAGTAGGCCAGGTTCAGCACTTTGGGAGGCCAACACAGATGGATCACCTGAGGTCAGGAGTTTGAGACCAGCCTGGCCAATAGGGTGAAACCTGTCTCTACTGAAAATATATTAAAAAAATGGCCGGGCACGGTGGCTCACACGTGTAATTCCAGCATTTGAGAGGTCAAAGTGGGCGGATCACAAGCTCAGGAGTTTGAGACTAGCCTGGCCAAGATGGTGAAACACCATCTCCGCTAAAAATACAAAAATTAGCCTGCCACGGTGGCGGGCACCTGTAATCCCAGCTACTGCGGAGGCTGAAGCAAGAGAATCGCTTGAACCTGGGAGGTGGAGGTTGCAGGGAGTCAACACCATGCCATTGGTAGCCCAGCCTGGGCAACAGAGCAAGACTCTGTCTCAAAAAAAAAAAAAAAGGGTGGGCGCATTGGCTCACGCCTGTAATCCCATCACTTTGGGAGGCTGAGGCGGGCAGATCATGAGGTCAGGAGTTCAAGACTAGCCTGGCCAAAATAGTGAAACCCCACCTCTACTAAAAACACAAAAAATTAGTTGGGTGTGGTGGTGGGCGCCTGTAATCCCAGTTACTTGGGAGGCTGAGGCAGGAGAATCGCTTGAACCCAGGAGGCAGAGGATGCAGTGAGGCCATTGTACTCCAGCCCAGGGAACAGTCTGAGACTTTGTCTCAAAAAAAAAAAAAAAAGAAAAGAAAAAGAAAGTCAACCCAACCTCTATTATCTTTCAGAGTAGTTGAATCATGAATCCTATGAAACATGAATCCTAAAAGCACCTGAGCATGACAGCACCAGCACAAAGGCCTCAGTGTCTTAACAGTATGGCAAAATTGGGCAGTATTATCAACTGTCAACTCCGCTGAGGAGGCTGTCCCTGCACACACGGACTGTCTGGTACCATTCCCAGCTCTCCTGGGCCAGCAGCAATGACACAGGCCAGCGATCACTGAGCCCAATAAGCCCAAGCCATCGGTCAGAACTGTCACAGCAAACAAGTGCCTTTGTGCTGCGCTGTGCACGTGCACCACACACCTCACAACAGCCGCAGAGGAACTTGCTGGATCTCTATTGCGCAGACGAAACTGAAGTACAGCTGCCAAACTACTCAGTGAGCAATGGAGTCAGGATGTAAGGACCCTTGTGGTCTGGCTCCAAAGACCTTGCACTTCATCCTCACAAATCTGAGGCAGCCATCGTCAGCCCAGTTTAGAGAGACTAGAAGACGGTGAAATAACTTGCCCAGAGTCATGCAGGGACTCTAACCCAAGACACTTGACCTAGAAAAATCTATCACACTGGACATCTGTAAGACAGAAAAACTACACAGAATCGGAACTGGTCTCATGTGGTATACTAATAACAGCTTTGAAATGAGCACATATGTGTTGTTCTGAAAATGTGTCACAACATCACATAGCCAGACAGCATGGGGGAAAAGGCTAATCACACTTTTGCTGAATTACAAAAATACATTCATTTTATTTTCAACATGTGAATACTAAAGAAATACACCTTTCTGAATTTTTTTTCCTTTTTATTCCAGAGAGGATCTTGCTCTGTCACCCAGGCTAGAATGCAGTGGCACAATCATGGCTCACTTCAGCCTCTCACGCTCAAGCCATCCTTCCACCTCAGCCTCCCAAGTAGGTAGGACTATAGGAACATGTCACTATGCCCAGCTAAAATTTCTGATTCTGTAGAGACTTTGCCCAAGCTGATGTCGAACTCCTGGGTTCAAGAAATCTTCCTGCCTCCACCTCCCAAAGTACTGGGATTACGGGTGTGAGCAAACACCTGGCCATCTGTAACTTTTTCAGAACTTAATTTGATTAATACTGCTGTTTGATAAACTTAGTTTATCGATTACCTTATAACAAATATAGCACACATCCTTTCCTAGGCAACTTCCAGATAAAACAAATAAAGGCCTGGCTCTGTTGCGGTCAGGCTGAGGCTGAATCAGGCTGGAAGGAGCCAATGATGGGGATAGGGAGGCATCTTCTCCCAGGTGAAACAACTGAGTTCTCAGTGGATGCCAGGTAGAAATGTGCCAGGAGTCCCATCCATCAAGCTTACTGTGATGGTCTAGGCAGAAAATCAAGGCCTACAAATGTCCTTCTAAGGGGGAGGGAGGTGAGGGTGAGACACAGTCTCACTTTGTCACCCAGGCTAGAGTGTAGTGGCAGCATCTGAGCTCACTGCAACCTCTGCCTCCTGGGTTCAGCAGTGCTCATGACTCAGCCACCCAAGCAGCTGGTATTACAGCCATGTGCCACCATACCCAGCTACTTTTTGTGTTTTCAGCAGAGAAGGGGTTTTGCCATGTTGGCCACGCTGGTCTCAAACTCCAGGCTTCAAGTGATGCACCCGCCTTGGCCTTCCAAGGCGCTGGGATTACAGGCATGAGCCACTTCCCCCAGCCTATAAACCTTTTTTTTTTTTAACCTCTGATTGGCAGAACCAAAAGTTTGGTAACTGGTTAACATAGACATTAAAGAAATATGGGCCGGGCCCTGTGGTGCATGCCTGTAATCCCAGCACTCTGGGAGGCCCAGGGGGGCAGATCACGAGGTCATGAGATCAAGACCATCCTGCCAGCATGGTAAAACCCTGTCTCTACTAAAAATACAAAAATTAGCTGGGCGTGGTGGCACAAGTCTGAAATCCTGGCTACTTGGGAGGCTGAGGCAGGAGAACTGCTTGACCTGTGGAACACGAGGTCAGGAGATGGAGACCATCCTGGCCAACATGGTAAAACTCTGTCTCTATTAAAAAGAAAAAAATTAGCTGGGCACAGTAGCACGTGCCTGTAATCCCAGCTACTCCAGAGGCTGAGACAGGAGAATCACCTGAACCCAGGAGGCAGAGGCTGCAGTGAGCCAAGATCATGCCACTGCACTCCAGCCTGGCGACATGCGAGAGACTCCACCTCCAAAAAAAAAAGTCATGTATTCTTGATGGGGGCAGGAGTGAACACTAATTTTAAAGAGTAAAAAAATACCATATATTACAATGGTCTGTGGCCCAGAAAAAAAAATCACAGTGCATAAACAAATATGCAAGTTGTTCCTTTAGGAATGCCATGGGCCTCCGGTAAAATTAAAAAATATATATATGCAGGTTGTCTGTGATACCAAAATTTCATAGGGTGAGGGATGAAATGGGATAATTAGAAGAAAAAGTTTAAAAAGGCTCCTCTGGGAACAACAATGAAAAAAAGCTGAAAATGCTACTCTAAATGGTTACTGGGCAGGCACAGGGGCTCACACCTGAAATCGCAACACTTTAAGACTCTGAGGTGGCAGGAGTTTGAGACCAGCCTGGGCAACACAGTAAGACCCTGTCACTAAAAAAAAAAACAAAAAATAGCTGGCTGTGGTGGCACACACCTGTACCCCAACTATTCAGGAGCCTGAGGCCGAGGTATCGCTGAGCCCAAGAGGTCAAGGTTACAACAAGCCACGACCACACCAATTCCCTCCAGCCTGTGTGACAGAACAAAACCCTGTCTCAAAAATTAAATAAATAATAAATAATTAGCCACAAATGGTCATGTGCATCTGTAGTTGTAGCTATTCAGGAGGCTGAGGAAGGAGGGTCACCTGAGCCCAGGAATTCAATTACAGTCAGCTGTAATCTTTGGGCAACAGAGTGACACCCTATCTAAAAAAAAAAAAAAAAAAGAAAGAAAAAAAGATTTACTAATGTAGATAAAACATCACAACTACTGAATACTAAGAAATGCAAATTAAGACCATAATGAAATGCCATTTTACAACCACTAAACAGCAAAACTTAAATAGCTGGATAATACAAAGCATTGGTTAAAGTGTACACACTGCTATGGGGTGAAAATTGACAGAGAGACTTTATCAAATATAAACAAGAAGACAACACTACAAAACTGTCTTGCAAGGATGAATGTGGATATCCCCAACAAACCAGCAATTCCTCTCCTAAGAATATACCCAAGATAAATCTTTATATACATGACAAAAATATTCAAAAATATTCATATTGCCTGCAATAGCAAAACTAGGCTCAATCTAAATGTCTATGAATAAAGGAAGGATCGTTTGAGAATTACTCAAGCAGCAATGAAAATAATCAACATGCAACAACCTGGTAAACAGAAACATAATACTGAACGGAAAAAATCTCATTTTAAAGACTCTACACTATGAAACCACTTTTATAAAGCTCAAAACTAAGCAAGAACAAACACTGTTCTAGGACTCATAAAAATGTAACAAATACTTAAAAGCAACAAAATGAGATGATACATATTAACATTTATGACAGTGACAGGACAGTAGACACACAGATGTAAACAGTACTGGCTGTTCTAGCTCTCAGCTTGAGTGGCAGGATAACAAGTATCAACTTTATTATTTTGCTTCATAACTTACATGTTACATTATTCTTGTTAGTTCAATATTGGGTTCTTCAAGGTACGAATAAATCAACACTAAATAAAACTTACATCCAATTCAAAAAACAGGTCTCTTTCTTTACTTGCAATCTCATAATCTGCTCGGAGGGCCAAGTCGTGGATTTTGGTACATTCTCCTAAATCCATGCGCTGTGGAAAGGAAACAAAAAATACATGAGTGCCTACCTACAGTAGAAAGCACATAACAGGACTTGGTTTTTCAATCGTCACCAAAATAAATGATCATTCTTTGGAATACTGAAACTATAATAAGAAAATTAAGAAACGGGATATGGCTGAAAAGCCTCATTTCACTTTTACCATCGTGACTACATGATACTTGAAACTGATGAATTTAATAGTGTAAGGTTTCTATTTCTTTTAGACCCAGACATAACTGGACTGTAATCATGACAACTAAATTAACTGGCTTTTGCTAGTGGTTTTTTTTTGGTTTTTTTTTTTGTTTTTGAAATGGAGTCTCACTCTGTCACCTAGGTTGGAGTGCAGTGGCATGATCTCAGCTCACTGCAACCTTTGCCTCCCAGGTTCAACCAATTTTCCTGCCTCATACTCACAAGTAGCTGGAAGGATTACAAGCTCCAGGCACCATGCCAGCCAAATTTTTATTTATTTATTTTTTATTTTTAGTACAGATGGAGTTTCATAACATTGGCCAGGCTGGTCTCGAACTTCTGACCTCAAGTAATCCACCCATCTTAGCCTCCCAAAGTGCTGGCACTGTAAGCATGAGCCGCCACACCTGGCCCAGCTTTATTTTTGCATCAGTCCAAAGATTCAGTAAATGGCAGCATGTGGGGTGCTGAGGATAGGAAAGAGCCAGGGCCGGGCACACTGGCTCACATCTGCAATCCCAGCACTTTGGGAGGCTGAGGCAGGAGGATCACTTGACGTCAGGAGTTCAAGACCAGCCTGGCCAAGATGATGAAACCAAGTCTCCACTAAAAATAAAATTAGCCAGGTGTGGTGGTGGGCACCTGTAATCCCAGCTACTCAGGAAGCTGAGGCCCAAGAATCACTTGAACCTTCGAGGTGGAGGTTGCAGTGAGTCGAGATCGCACCACTGTACTCCAGCCTGGTAACAGAGCCAGACTCTGCCTCAAAAAAAAAAAAGGAAAGGGCCAGAAAACAGTCTCATTGCAGTAAGTCTGTAGGCATTCTGTCTTGCAACCTTGACTACTCGAGATGCTTGATGCCTAAGATGCAGAGACAGAAGAAACGGAAAGAGCAGACAGAAGTTAGGTTTTGACAATTACATCACAAACTAACACTTGGCTTTGTGGAGCTTATTGTTTATCAAAGGGAATAAAGCAGAATAGCCTGGTTCATAGCCAAATGAATCCTCTACACATTCTCCTAACCTGGGAAATAACCCTGAACATAAAAGTGGAGACAGGTATTTGTCCCACTCAGTTCCTCTGTTTGACAAAATGTTCCTTTACTAAAACAAAATGACCTATATTTTAAGATTAGCATGATGTGCTATTATGTGTACCACATGCAATACAATTAGACAACAATGTATGATTTTAATCTAAATCCTAAGTATAGGACTCTATGCAGACACCTTCTGCTTCTGGCCAAATCTACACAGCAATAGGGAAGTTTGTGGGCTGAGGATCATGCTGTCAAGATAGAAAGTGTATGTTAACGAAACCCAACATCCCAATTAGGAGACACCCCCAGTAGGAAAAATGAACATGTCTACATAACCAGGAAGGAAAGAAGAAAAAAAATGATGTTGGGACCAGCTGCGGTAGCACATGTCTGTAATCCAAACACTTAGGGAGGGCAAGGTGGGGAGATCACTTGAACCCAGGAGTTCGATGTCAGCCTGGGCAACATAGTGAGACCCTGTCTCTATCAAAAAATTAAAAATCTGGCCGAGTAACCAGGGGTGGTGGTTCACACCTGTAATCCCAGCACTTTGGGAGGCCGAGGCAGGCGTATGACTTGAGGTCAGGAGTTCAAGATCAGCCTGGCCAACATGGTGAAACCCCGTCTCTACTAAAACAAAAAATAGCCGGGCATGATGGTGGGTGCCTGTAATCCCAGCCACTCAGGAGGCTGAGACAGGAGAATCACTTGAACCCGGGAGACAGTGGTTACTGTGACCTGAGATCACGCCACTGCACTCCAGCATGGGTGGCTGAGTGAGACTCTGTCTCAAAAAAAAAAAAAATTTGGCCAAGCACGGTGGCTCACACTCGTCATCCCAGCACTTTGGGAGGCCAAGGAGGGTGGATCACGAGGTCAGGAGTTCAAGACCAGCCTGTCCAATATGGAGAAACCCCGTTTCTACTAAAAATACAAAATTAGCCAGGCATGCTGGCATATGCCTATAATCCCAGCTACTGGGGAGGCTGAGGCAGGAGCCTCAGGGGAGGCAGAGGTTGTGGTAAACCAAGATCATGACACTGTACTCCACTCTAAGCAAAAAAAGTAAAACTGTCTCCCAAAAAAGAAAAAAAGGGGTCCCGGCGTGGTGGCTCATTCCTGTAATCCCAGCACTTTGGGAGGCCAAGAGAGGCAGATCACAAGGTTAGGGGTTTGAGAGCAGCCTGGCCAACATGGTGAAACTCTGTTGCTACTAAAAATACAAAATTAGCTGGGCATGGTGGCAGGCACCTGCAATCCCACCTACTTGGGAGGCTTAGGCAGGAAAATCGGTTGAATCCAGGAGGCAGAGGTTGAAATCATGCCACTGCACTCCAGCCTGGGCAATAGCATGAGACTCTGTTGCAAAAAATAAAAACAACAACGAAGAATCTGGGAAAGAAAATGTACCTTCCTAGATCAAAAGTCTTCCACACATTCTACTTGAGGTCAAAAATCAAACCCATGCAGAACCTTCAAAGAACTACAGGCTGACCTAAAGCATATTTTTTGCTACAGCCAAATTAGAATACTTGTCCTGGGCCAGGCGCAGTCGCTCACACCTGTAATTCCAGCACTTAGGCAGGCCAAGGCAGGAGGATCACGAGTCAGGAGTTTGAGATCAGCTGGCCAATATGGTGAAACCCTGCCTCTATTAAAAATACAAAAATGGTGGTGTACATCTGTAGTCCTAAGTGCTCAGGAGGCTGAGGCAGAAGAATTGCTTGAACCCAGGAGGTGGACGTTGCAGGCCAAGATCGCACCACTGTACTCTAGCCTGGGCAACAGAGCGAGACTCCATCTCAAAAAAAAAAAAAAAAAAAAAAAAGAATACTTGCTACTTGCCCTATTTAGCTGTGAATATCTCACTATAAACGACTTTAGAAAAAAAATCTAGTAACTTTGCAGACAGAATTTTACAAGAGTGAAATTTGTTCTATAATATAAAATCCTACCAAATGAATAGAATCTATCATTTTAAGGGCATCAGGGATTTCTGCCGGTTAAAGAGCGGAGGATTGAGCCAACAGAATGGTTATGCCTGTAGTCCCAGCTCCTCAAGGAGCTGAGGTGGGGACCGGGCGCGGTGGCTCACGCCTGTAATCCTAGCACTGTGGGACGCCAAGGTGGGTGGATCACCTGAGGTCAGGAGTTCAAGACCAGCCTGGCCATCATGGTGAAACCCCATCTTTAAAAAAAAAAAGATGCTGAGGTGGGAGGATCACTGGAGCCCAGGAGTTCGAGGCTGCAGTGAGCTGTGACTGCACCACTGCACTTCAGCCTGGGCAACAGAGTGAGACTCCATTGCATGTATGCATACATACATACGAGTAGAGGATTACCTGCTGTAACTCAGCCACTTACAGAAAAACAAACATGTTAAAACAAAATTCTACTTAAAAACCTTCAGTGCCTACACAGCATTTATGACGGAGTCTTCTATGAGGTCCTCCAAAATGCACCTACCGTCCCAGCCAGGATGTCATGAGGGCAGCAGTCCAGAAGGTGACTCTTGCAGACACGGTCATCTGTAAACTTGACCCTCTGTCTGGTTTCATCTCCTGAAATTCATTTGTGGTTTTAAATAAGACAATATTATCACATTAACCACAAAAAGAACTAATATAACAATTCACCTGGATGATTTGCAGACTACCATTTCTGTGTTCTCCCCACCAAATACAATGAAAAGCTGCTCTAAAGATATTTACAACTGGAGTGGAATGCACATTTTTTTTTAGGCTAGTTATATAACGAAGAATCGCACTTAATGAGATCTGACTCCATCGTTGTACCAAAGAAGTCAAATAGTCAGACGTAAAGGGCTGAGCACCAAAAAGCCATTGGCTCCACACATACATGTGGCAATGAGATTCCACAACCCAAACTAATCAGAGGTCCATGAACCACCAAGGGTGACTTTTAGAGCTGGTAATTTCCAACAAAAGCTACTCATTAATCTTTTTGTTATGAACAAATGCAGAGGCAGTGTTTTGCCCAAAATTGAATGAAGAAGAAAGCTTTCAAACGCTATCGAAGACTCTTAAATAATCTAAACCTAGTCTTCCTATGTCCCTTTTGTCCCCACCCTTAAAAAAGAGAGTTGCTACCTGAGTCACTTTTAACAAGACAATACCAAAAAAAGCAAAAAACTAGGTTAGTCAATACACACTGTGAGCTCCAACACATACTGTACCCATCTGCATTCTTCAAGACCTCAGCTGCAGAATTTTATGCCCGCTGTTGAAAAGTGTTAAAGGAAAAGTTTTCTTGCCCACACCTGCAGTAAGGAAGTCGGGGGAATGATACATAAAAGTAAAGGCAAAGTGGTATGTGACAAATTTTAAAAGTCAGTCTGTGTGTACAACACAGAGCTGTGCAACACTAGAGGAGGAATATATTTTAGGATTTGCAAGCATCCAGGATTAATGTAGTGTCTTTTTATTGAAAATGTTTTCTTTCTAAACTACACTTTTAAAGTTACTCGTGAAAAAAAGCAAACACTTTTTTGTTATAACAGCTTAGAAATTGGTTGTGACTCACGGCTCGATGAACATGAGGCTTTCTGCAACTCCCTTGCAGATTGATGTAGGCAGGCAAAGATACACTGAACCTTTATAAATAAAATAGAGGGGCCACAATTGTTCAGTTTGTATGAAATAAAAATATGGGAAGCAATTCAAAAGCAACTCAATATACAAAGAAAGCTAAAAAGCACTTATTCATCTATGAAATAAAGTGCAAATAATCTGCACAGCCCTGAGAATGTGCCAGTGTGAACTTACAACTTCATTACTTCAGTAGAAAAGAAAACACAAACCACAGCAGGTATATAGTTTTGCAAAGATGCGATCGCTTTCTCCTGTGACAACCATCATGATCTTGAGCTCCTCCCTACACAGTACAACCTACCTAACGACTGCCAAGAGCTGGCTACACAGAGGCTCTCCTGTGTGCTGGGGGGAAGGGGGAGCTAGAAAGGTACTCGGCAGAACCCACGTTAGAAAAGCTCAGTTTACGGCTCCCCTTGCAATGGTACAGAACCAGAACGGGCCAAGGTTTCGAGCCCCATCCGGCTCCCTCGGGTGTCGCTTCTTCCCAAGGAGCCTCGGAGGAGTTCTGCCACCCGACTGCCAGAGACCTGGAGCCCACGCTGATTCCAGCCCTCCGCCGACTCCACAGTTCGCGGAGGGGAACAGAGCCGCGGCACCCGCCGGGGAAGAAGTCGCAGGACTGTAAATAGGAAGGAGGCTGAAGCCCCATCCATGGCGCAGACTCCGAGAGAGGAGCCCGACCCGGACCCACAATCGGCTCAGAAATAACCCGGCTGCGGCCGCCTTAGAGGCGAACCGGCTTAGACAAAGGCCCGGCGCCTGCGGTCGGCGCGCGGGGGAGGAGGAGCGGTGCCAGGCGCAGGCGCAAACGATGGCGGCCCCCGCCTCAGGCCGCCCGGCGGCCTCGCCTCACTCCCACCCCAGCCCATCGCCTGGTCGGCCGCTCTGACTCACCGTCCCGAGCCGTGCCCATGAGCTGGTCCAGCAGGGCCCGCATCTGCGCCTGGGCGGACATGGTAGCGGGCAGGGGCGACGGGGGCGGCCGCGACAGCTTCTCTCGGGGAGGCAGCGGCGGCGACAACGGCGGCGACGAAAGATGGTCGCGTCGGCCTCGAGCCCACTCGGCTCTTTCCCCCCGCGGGGGACGCCGGGAGGAAGTACGTCGGCTCCGGCGCACGGCCAACTGGGAAATGTAGTTTCCGGGGTGGGTGCTTGGGGAGGTTGCGGCTCCGAGTAGTCTGCTTAAGTTGTCCAACGGCGGAAACAAGATCCCAAACCTGATTTTTACTCTAGAGCCCCAGGATCTCAAACGATTCTCTACGGAGGCGAAACTGCATAAAATGAAATGTAGTCAATCAAAAACAAGATAAATCCGTGCTTTTTCTAAGCTAGCCATGAAACCATGAGCACATTTAGCTCCCCAACACTCGGTTTTTTAAATCTGTGAAATGAGGATTCTAAGAGTGCCCCTCATATGTTTTTTGTGAAAGTTAAAGTATTTAATTTTATTATTAATTTTTAATTTTTTTGTTAGCGAGAGTTTTGCTCTGTCACCAGGCTGTAGTGAGTGGCGCGACCACCACTCACTGCAGCCTCGACCTCCCCGGCTCCTTATCCTCCCGCTTTAGCCCCTCAAAGTGTCGGGATTACAGGTTTGAGCCACCGTGCTTGGCCATCAATCATGGCATTACTATTAGGTTCTATGATTACAACCTCGAAGTCATCCGTTTGTGAGCTCCTGGTCTACCATCCCTGGGACTAAAAAAAGGTACATGCAAGCAATTACTTTATGTGATAATAGAATTATAGCATGCACTTATGTGTGCATTGTCTGGCATATGCTTCTATTATATTAAACCTTTATTACAAGCCGGGCTTGGTGGTTCATGCCTGTAATCCCAGCACTTTGGGAGGCTGACGCAGGCGGACCACCTGAGGTCAAGTATTGGAGAGCAGCCTGGCAGTCCCAGTTACTGGGGAGGCTGAGGCAGGAGAATCACTTGAACCCGGGAGGTGGAGGTTGCAGTGAGCCGAGATCACACCATTGCACTCCAGTATGGGCCACAAGAGCGAAACTCCCTCTTAAAAAAAAAAAAAAAAAAAACAAAGACCAGTTTTGTTTTCTTTTGTTTTGTTTGAGACGGGTCTTGCGCTGTCACACAGGTTGGAGTGCAGCTTCTGCCTCCCAGGTGCAATTGATGCTCCCACCTCAGCCACCCAAGTCGTTGGGACTATGGGTGCCTGCCACCACGCCTGGCTAATTTTTGTTGGCCAGGCTGCTCTCAAACTGATAGGCTTAGGTGATCCAATCCCTTCGGCCTCCCTTCGGTGGCTTGAGCCACCGCACCTGGCCTGTAAGACAAGTTTCTTTTTTTGATTTTTTTCTTTTTTTTTTTTTTGAGATGGAGGTTTGCTCTTGTAGCCCATGCTGGAGTACAACGGCTTCATCTCCACCTCCCAGGTTCCAGCGATTCTTCTGCCTCAGCCTCCTAAAGGGCTGGGATTCCTACAAGCGTGAGCCACTGTGCCTGGGCAACAAGATTTAAATGATGTTCTGAGGCATGACTTTGCTTCCAAATGCCCATTTGAACAAAGGAATTAAACCATCTGAATTACATACTTACTAAACTGCCACAGTTATTAGAAATCAGACAACTGTCAGGCACAGTGGTTCATGCTTGGAATCCCAGCACTTTGGGAGGCCAAAGCAGGAGATCACTTGAGCCCAGGAGTTTAAGACCAGCCTGGTTGACATAGCAAAACCCTATCTCTACAAAAAAGTAAAAAAACTAGCTGAGGCTGGGCGCGTTGGCGCACCCCTATAATCCAAGCACTTTGGAAGCCAAGGTGGGCGGATCACCTGAGGTCGGGAGTTCAAGACCAGCCTGACCAACATGGTGAAACCCCCGTCTTAAAATTAAAAAAAAAAAAAAAAACTAGCCGAGCATGGTGGCTTACACCTGTAGTCCTAGCTACTCTGGAGACTGAAGTGAGAGGATCGCCTGTGGCTGGGAGGCAGCGGTTGCAGTAAGCTGAGATCCCACCACTGCACTTGAGCCTGGGTGACAGAGGGAAACCCCATCTTTGTTTGGTTGTTTGTTTGTTTTTGAGGGAGTCTCACTCGCTTGTCCAGGCTGGAGTGCAGTGGCGCGATCTCGGCTCACTGCAACCTCTGCCGCCCAGGGTGCAAGCAATTCTTCTGCCTCAGCCTCCTGAGTGGCTGGGACTACAGGTGCCCACCACCATGCCCAGCTAATTTCTATATTTTTAGTAGAGACGGGGTTTCACCATGTTGGCCAGGATGATCTTGACCTCGTGATCTGCCCACCTCAGCCTCTCAAAGTGCAGGGATTATAAGCGTGAGCCACCGCCCCCAGCCTAATGTAGTGTTTGTAGTAGAGACGAGGTTTTTCCACGTTGGGCAGGCTGGTCTCGAACTCGCATCCTCAGGTGACCTGCCCACCTTGTTGGCCTCCCCAAGTGCCGGGATTATAGAAGTGAGCCAGTGCGCCTGGCCTTTATCTTTTTCTGGAACGGAGTCCTGCTCTACGGCCCAGGCTGGAGTGCAGCGGCATGATCTCAGCTCCGGGTTCAAGCAGTTGCTTAGCAACCCAAGCAGGGCTGCGGGCGCACTTCCGGACCAGCCCGCCCGGCTGAGCGGAAGTGACGCTAGGGGGCGGTGTCTGCGGCGCGGGCGGGTGAGAGGGCGCGGAGGCAGGTGAGTGCGCGCCGCCTCGTTCTCGCGCTTGCACCCCGCTGGGACGCCTCACGGTCTCCCTTTCGCTCTGGGACGCGGGGCCGCTGCCCCGGCGACCCCGGCCCCCGGGTTCTCCAGCCCCTCAACCCTCGGCGCTTGGAGGCCCCCGCCCGTCCTGCCGCCCCGCCCCTCCGCCTTCCCGGGGCAGGTGCAGGCCTGGAGGCTGCGGCCGGGGCGCCCCTGCACGCGGCTCCTCCCGGGTTTCCCCCAGTGCCGCGGCCTGGGCCTCAGTGGCGTTCAGATCAAGCCCCAGTGTTCCTCAAAGTGGGTTTTACGTCCCGGTAGGGAGCTCCCCGCCGTGGCGCCGCGTAGGTGAGCCTGCCGTGGCCACTTTTGCTCTTGCTGCCGCCCGGGTTGCCTGAGAGTGGTTTTTTATGGTGGAAGAATGTGGCTGAGAAGCCTCTCCGGGATCAGAGAGGCGTGTCCTCTCAGAACGCTGTCTGCAAGCGCGTGCGTCCGGGACCCTGGGAAGGCGCCCCGAGCGCAGCCGAGGTTGCTCCTCTGTGGGGAGGAGCTCAGACATAGCCTGTTGTGTTCTAAGCGAACAGAACACAAGTCTAGAACGGAGGAAAACACCGTGTGAAAGCGTTCCTGGCTCTCCCCTACCTTGGTTGGCCAAGAGCTGTGAAGGAGAGCCTTTGCCCTTGGTCAGACCGACAGGTTATCAGGGTAGGCAATTTCGTGTTCTCGTGGGTTCTAAACCTGGTGATTCCAGCTGAGGAGGCCGTGACCTGCTCGCTTCCATGTGTTGGCTGCTGGTGTCTTTCCAGCGTCAGCGTCAGATCACACTACTTAATTGCAGTTTCAGTCTGCATTCAATTAGAGCAGTTAGAATAACTCAATAAATACTCTCTGAGTGTCCGCTGGGATCCAGGGATGGTTCTAGGTGCTGAGGATATAGTACGCAACAAAAGAACTTCCTGTCCTCGAGGAGCTTCTGTTCTACTGGAGGGTATAGATAGTAAATTATATAAATAAAAAATGGAGCATGCTAAAGAGTAAATGCAGAGCAGGGGAGGAGGAAGCAATGAGCATGACCCTGACTTCAAGTGGACATGTCTTTGGGCATCTTAGTAGTTGTCTGAGTCCTTGCCGCACTGGTTGGGATGCTTTACAATTAGTTGTTACAGAAGTATTCCATTGGCTTTTGGTCTGGTAAGTCCAAGGAACCAGAAATAAGCTAGGGTCAGGGGCTTGAATGAGATCATCAGGCCAGGCGAGGTAGCTCACGGCTGTAATCCTAGCACTTTGGGAGGCTGAGTCGGATGGATCACCTGAGGTCAGGAGTTCAAGACCAGCCTGGCCAACATGGTGAAAAACATGGTTTTTCTATAACCCGATCTTTAGAAAAATACAAAAATTATCTGGGTGTGGTGGCATGCACTTGTAATCCCAGCTACTCGGGAGACTGAGGCAGAATAATAGCTTTTTTTGTTTGTTTGTTTTGAGACAGGGTCTTGCTCTGTCACCAGGCTGGACTGCAGGGGTGCAATCTCAGCTCACTGCAACCTCCATCTCCTGGATTCAAGCGATTCTTCTGCCTCAGCCTCTGGAGTAGCTGGGACCACAGGTGTGTGCCACCACACCTGGCTAATTTTGTATTTTTTAAGTAGAGACGGGGTTTCACCATGTTAGCCAGGATGGTCTCGATCTCTTGACCTCGTGATCCGCCCACCTCAGCCTCCCAAAGTGCTGGAATTACAGGCGTGAGCCAGCATGCCCGGCCCGCTTTTTTTTTTTTTGAGATGGATTCTAGCTCTGTTGCCCAGGCTGGAGTGCAGTGGTGCTATCTCATCTCACTGCAACCTCTGCCTCTTGGGTGCAAGCAATTCTCCTGCCTCGGCTTCCTGTGTAGCTGGGATTACAGGTGCCCACCACCATGCCTGGCTAATTTTTGTGGTTTTTCTTTTTTATTAGAGATGGATTTCACTGTGTTGGCCAGGCTGGTCTGGAACTCCTAACCTCACATGATCTGCATGCCTCAGCCTCCTAAAGTGCTGGAATTTCAAGCATGAGCCACTGTGCCCTCACCTACACACCGTGAACATTTTAAAACCACTATGCCACTCATTACTCCTGTGAGACAAGAGTGCCTAGTCCTGTGATTTCAGCTGGAATTCTGGCCCTAATCTGCAGGCATCTGATTAGTTACCTAGGCCTGGGTAAGGAGCACTCCCCAAAGTGGGGTGGTGTCAGTCCCACTAGATTGACATTGTCTGAGCAGTTGGGAAAGCAAATATCCCCAAGGGAAATCAGGGTGCTGTTCCTTGAAAGATAAAGAATAGATGTTAGGTAGTCAGAGTGACTCTGACGTACGATTTATGCCGTCTATTTCTACTCAACTTTAAAAGTCCTGCAAGCTGTAGATTTCAAGCAGACAACGAGTGCATTAATAAATTACTCTTCCAATAAAAGTGTATGATGGCAGCATAGCAAGCATGGGACATTTACTCAGACCTGTGACTGTGTTAATGCCAGGTGTTATGCTTTGTCCTTGGGAAACAAAGGCAATAGCAAGTGTCCGTTGTCACCGTCCTCACAGAATGGAAAGGGGGTGCTCTCCCTATGCAGCCAGTACTGTGAGGAGCACCGAGCTGGAGGAGCTGAGGCACCAGAGAAGGCGTCACAGTGGAAATCGGCAGGGCTGGGTGTCAGAGGCACAGTGAAGTTATTAGGAGATGGACAGTTGGAGCGAGGGTAAAAGAACAGCAGAATGACGGGGGAAACATGACTGGAAAGAATGCTAGGCGTGGGGTTTGGGAAGACATGACATTGGAAACAGAAGCCAAGTGGTAAAAAGATGTGGAACTAAACTAAGGTGTTTGAGCTTTGTTCTCAGTTTTTTGAGTCATTCCAGACTTTTGTTTGTTTGTTTGTTTGATATGGAGTCTCACTCTGTTGTCCAGGCTGGAGTGCAGTGGCGTGATCTCGGCTCACCTCAACCTCCACTTCCCGGGTTCAAGCGATTCTCCTGCCTCAGCCTCCCAAGTAGCTGGGACTACAGGTGCGCGCCACCATGCCCAGCTAATTTTTCTATTTTTAGTAGAGACGGGGTTTCATGTTGGCCAGGACGGTCTTGATCTCTTGACCTTGTGATCTGCCCGCCTCGGCCTCCCAAAGTGCTGGGATTACAGGTGTGAGCCACCGCGCCCAGCCCCTCATTCCAGACTTTTTAAGCAAGGGAGTTCCATGATCCAGGAGTATTTTAGGAAGATGTCTCTTGCATTGTTTAGGAGGGCCATACAAATCAGGTGAAAAGTTATGAGAATATGACGTAAAGCAGAAACTGTTGAAAGGAGGGGCTCAACTGAAGAGGTAGCCAAGTTGGAATCTACCAGACTTGTTGAATGTTTCAAAATATACCATATATCTCACTCAAATTTGACCTTTAGACCAGGCCTGGTGGCTCACACCTGTAATACCAGCAACTTGGGAGGATGAGGTAGGAGACTTACTAGAACCCGGGAGGCGGAGGTTGCCGTGAGACGGGAGCCACTGCACTCCAGCCTGAGCAACAGAGCAAGAGAGTGAGATTCCATCTCAAAAAAAAAACAACAACACCGTGCAAACTTGGCGAATTTTGTAACCACTTGCACTTTGCAAAATTCTTTATGGAACTTATCTCAGAATGTCAAAAAAAAAAAAAAAAAAGCTGACTCCTAACCAAATCACTATGAAGCAGATGCTGAGAGATCAAAGGAGCAAAAGTAAAAATAATGAGAGGTGGGTCGTGGGCGAGAAGTCAGCTGGCTTAGAGATGAAAATGACTGGCTCTGTGTTGATAACTGTTGGACCTGAGTAATGGGTAAATGGGGCTGGTGCTCTCTACTTGTGTTAATGTGTGAGCAGATACGTAAAAAGGTTTTTTTTTCTCATTGTATGTAGAAATGATGACTCACTATGTTGCCCAGGCTGGTCTCAAACACTTGGGCTTAAGTAGTACTCCTCAGCCTCTTGAAGTGCTGAGATTATAGGCATGAGACACCACACCTGGGCCAAAGGTTTTAAAAAATAATGATAAAAGAAGGAAATTGAGGCTGAGGCTTACTTATTATCTTGTAGTGTTGAACAGAAGTGATCTAGTTAGAGTTATACTTAATCTTTTTCTTTCTCTGCCCCCTATTTAATGAAGGGCAAAAATGAGTAACGTGGCTCACGCCTGTAATCCCAGCACTTTGGGAGGCCGAGGTAGACAGATCATTTGAGGTCAGGAGTTGGAGACCAGCCTGGCCAACATGGCGAAACCAAAATACAAAAGTTAGTCAGGCGTGGTGGCAAGCGTCTGTAGTCCCAGCTACTTGGGAGGCTGATGTAGCAGCATTGCTTGAACCCGGGAGGCGGAGGTTACAGTGAGCCAGGATCGCGCCAGTGCATTCCGGCCTGTGTGACGGAGCCAGACTCTGTCTCAGAAAAAACACTGATTTATAGGGGACTCGCAGGAAATCTGCCTTAGAATTTAGGAGAAAGGCTTACCCCATGTTATTTTCTGGATAGACTACAAAACGTATTCTGTGTAATAGTTGCCCATCTAAAATGCAGGTAGCTATTGGCCCACAGCTTCTTTCAGGAGGCACTGTGAGCCCTTCTCAAGTACTTTAAAAGTTTTTTCTCAAGGACTTTAAAAGTTTTTCATTTATGTAAAGGAAAGGAACTTGTGTTTAGGCTTTTGAGTGCTGACTGCGTCTGCTCCGATACTTCTGCCTTTGTCAAGGAATCATGATCTTTTTTTTTCTTTTTTTATTTTGAGGCAGAATCTCGCTGTGTTGCCCAGGCTGGAGTGCAATGGTGCAGTCTCGGCTCACTGCAACCTCTGCCTCCCGGGTTCAAGTGATTCTCCTGCCTCAGCCTCCTGAGTAGCTGCAACTATAGGCACACACCACCATGCCCGGCTAATTTTTATATTTTTAGGAGAGACTGGGTTTCAGCATGTTGGCCAGGGTAGTCTGATTTTCCTGACCTCATGATCCACCCACCTCAGCCTCCCAAAGTGCTGGGATTACAGGTGTGAGCCAGCTCGCCCGGCTGGAACAATGATCTTTAAAGTGGTTCTTGAAAAATGATTATGGGCCTGTTCTTTGTCTTGAGATTATGCTTGGTAAAGAGAGAAATAGCTGCTTGCTGTAAACAACTGGACACAGTAGCTGTCCTTGTCTGAAATCTGCTTTACTCAGCTGAAACATCAGTGCTGCCTCATTGGTCACTGTGGGTGTCTCCGAACCTCATGTTGAATTGCTGTCAAATACCCAGAGTGTTCTCGGTGGTGACACAGCCACATCATGTAAAAACATTTCTTAAGTCATTTGTTTATCTAACAGCTGGCTTTGGGGAGACGCATTTGGGCACACTTGCTACAAAGATTGGTTAGTAATTATGGGTCATGACGTCTGTGGGAAAATTCAGATCCTGAAGCAAAGAGAATGATCGTGAGTTATCTTACTCGTCTTTTAAATTCTCTTTCATCCATTTAACTGATACTTATTGAGTGCTTGTCTCAGGGAACACAGCAGACATTTTCCTGCCCTTAAATAGCTTTCTTTCTGCCAGGTAAGAGGAGTATGATGAGTGCTTTCAAAGAAAAATACTGAGTTCTCTGGGGTGGAATGTGGTTAATCAGGGTCAGCAGAGATCATCCCAAACTTACTTAAGGCTTGAGCTGCCACACCTGGGCTTTTTTTTTTTTTTTTTTTTGAGTCAGATTCTGGTCACGTCAGCCAGGCTGGAGTGGAACGGTGTGATCTCGGCTCACTGCAACTTCTGCCTTCCAGGTTCAAGCGATTCTCTTGCCTCAGCCTCCAGAGTTGCTGGGACTACAGGCACCTGCCCCCACACCTAGCTAATGTTTGTATTTTTAGTACAGATGAGGTTTCACCATGTTGGCCAGGATGATCTCAATCTCTTAACCTTGTGATCCGCCCGCCTCGGCCTCCCGAAGTGCTGGGATTACAGGCATGAGCCACCTCGCCCGGCCCAGTAAACTGTTCTTAGACCCCTTGGAGAAAAGGTAAAGACCTGTTTCTTCCTTTATGCTTGTACTCTGGCATTCCTGCCCCGCCTTCCCCCGCTGAAATGTTAATCAGCTGCACAAACTTTTGCTGGATTTTATTATTCTTCCTCCAACTCAGAGTTTCCACTCAGGTAGCCTGTGGACTCCCTGGAAGACAGACAGGTGTGGCAGCCTCAGTGGCCTAGAGCAGACCAGTTGCTGAGTGGCTGGTTTACTGATTGTTCTTTTTTTCTGAAACAGTCTTGCTCTGTTGCCCAGACTGAAGTGCCGTGGCACAATCTTGGCTCACTACATCCTCTGCCTCCCAGGCTAAATTGGTTCTCTTGCTTCAGCCTTCCCAGTAGCTGAGATTACAGGCATGCAGCACCACGCCCGCCTGATTTTGTATTTTTAGTAAAGATGGAGTTTCACCATGTTGGCCAGTCTGGTCTTGAACTCCTGGCCTCCTAAAGTGCTGGGCATGAGCCACTGCTGGTTTACTGATAGTTCTGCAGGCCAGGGTAATAATCTATTTAAATAACCATATCGGGGGATAACTTTATTTTATTTTATTTTTATTATTTTCATTAAAAAAATTTTTTTTTTGACTAGTCAAGTGCACATTTTTATTTTTTGAGATGGAGTTTCACTCTTGTTGCCCAGGCTGGGGTGCGGCACCATCTTGGCTCACCACAGCCTCCACCTCCCAGGTTCAAGCACTTCTTCCTCGGCCTCCTGGGTAGATGAGATCACAGGCATGCACCACCATGCCTGGGTGATGCTTGTATTTTTAGAAGAGACAGGGTTTCACCATGTTGGCCAGGTTGATCTTAAACTCCTGACCTCATGATCCCCTGCCCCAGGCTCCCAGAGTGCTGGGATTACAGATGTGTCACCACGCCCAGCTAACGTGCTTATTTTTGTTTGTTTGTTTATTTTGGGATGGAGTCTCCCTCTGTTGCCAGGCTGGAGGGCAGTGGTGCAATCTCGGCTCACTGCAACCTCAGACTCCTTGGTTCAAGCGACTCTCCTGCCTCAGCCTCCAGAGGAGCTGGGAATTGCAGGTGCATGCAACCACACCCAGGTAATGTTTTGATTTTTAGTAGAGACAGGGTTTCACCATCTTGGCCAGGCTAGTATTGAACTCCTGACCTCGCGATCCACCTGCCATGGCCTCCCAAAGTGCTGGGATTACAGACGTGAGCCAATACGCCGGCCTTTTTTTTTTTTTTTTTTTTGAAACCAAGTTTCACGTGGCCTCCTGGGCTGCAGTGCAGTGGCGCAATCTTGGCTCACTTCAGTCTCCGCCTCCCTACACTCCCCACTTCCCAGGTTCAAGAGATTCTCCTGCCTCAGCCTTCCAAGCAGCTGGGATTACAGGCGCCTGCCACCATGCCCAGCTCATTTTTTGTATTTTTAGTAGAGATAGAGTTTTACCATGTTGGCCAGGCATGTCTCGAGCTCCTGGCCTCCTAAAGTGCTGGGATTACAGGTGTGAGCCACGACGCCCGGCCTACTTGTTTATCTTTCTTCAAATTATTCTTGGTGTCAGGTCTTTCTTTCTTTTTTTTTTTTATTATTACCTTTTTTCTTTTTTTTGTTTGTACAAACTGTTAAGAAATGGAATTAATTTTTTTTTTTTTAAACGGAGTCTGCTCTGTTGCCCAGGTTGGAGTGCAGAGGTCCGATCTCAGCTCACTGCAACCTCTGCCTTCCGGGTTCAAGCAATTCTTCTGCCTCAGCCTCCCAAGTAGCTGGAACTACAGGCGTGCACCACCACGCCCAGCTAATTTTTGTATTTTTAGTAGAGACAGGGTGTCACCATGTTGGTCAGGGTGGTCTTGAATTCCTGACCTGTGATCCACCTACCTTGGCCTCCCAAAGTGCTGGGATTACAGGCGTGAGTCACCATGCCCGGCCAGTTGCTGTTTTTTTTAATTGATTGATTGTTGGTTTTTTTTATTATTATTGTTTTTGTTTTGTTTTGAGACAGAGTCTCACTCTGTCACCCAGGCTGGAGGGCAGTGGCATGATCACTGCGCATTGCAACCTCAGCCTCCTGGGCTTAAGTGATTCTCCCACCTCAGCCTCCTGGGTAGCTGAGACCACAGGTGTATGCCACCACACCTGGCTAATTTTTTTTTTTTTTTAAAGAAACAGGGCCTTACCATGTTGCCCAGGCTGATCTTGAACTGAGCTCAAACAGTCCATGCTCCTTGGCCTCCAAAAGTGCCAGGATTACAGGCATGAAACACCGCTCCCAGACTTTATTAATGATTATTTTTTCTGAGACGGAGTTTTGCTTTTGTCACCCAGGCTGAAGTGCAGTGGCATGACCTCGTCTCACCACAACCTCCGCCTCGCGCATTCAAGCAATTCTCCTGTCTCAGCCTCCCAAATAGCTGGGATTACAGACATGTGCCACCGTGCCCAGATAATTTTGTGTTTTTAGTAGAGACCAGGTTTCTCCATGTTGGTCAGGCTGGTCTCGAGCTGATGACCTCAGATGATCTGCTGACCTCAGCCTTCCAAATGGCTGGGATTACAGGCATGAGTCTTTGCATCTGGCTTATTAATGATTTTTAAACCGGTTTCTCACAAATTATGTTGATCTTAGATCAGTCTGTGTTTTTCACTAATGCCTTACTGGCTGGCTAACAGTTGTAGAAACCCGTGTTTGTTAATTAAAATGATGATCCTTGTTTGGGCGCAGTGGCTCACACCTGTAATCCCAGTACCTTGGGAGGCCAAGGCAGGTAGATCACGAGGTCCGGATTTCAAGACCAGCCTGGCCAATATGGTGAAACCCGTTTCTACTAAAAATAGAAAAATTAGCCAGATGTGGTGGCTCATGCCCGTAATCCCAGCACTTTGGGGAGCCGAGGCAGGCAGATCATGAGGTCAGTAGTTCAAGACCAGCCAGCCAACTTGGTGAAACCCCAGCTCTACTACAAATACAAAAGTTATCGGGCTTGGTAGCACGTGCCTGCAATCCCAGCTACTCGTGAGTATGAGGCAGGAGAATTGCTTGAACCTGGGAGGTAGAGGTTGCAGTGAACCAAGGTTGCACCCCTGCACTCCAGCCTGGGCAACAGAGGAAGACTCTGTCTCGGGAAAAAAAAAATGATCCTCCCTAAAATGTTCCCCCAAAATGTTTAGTACCATTTTCTACCCTGATCTCGGTTAAATCAAGTGGTAGGAGAGTCCTCATGAAGGCACCGTGGGGCCTGTCTGGGAACCCTCCCAGAGTGGAGCCCAGTGCTGGCTTCAGGTGGGCGCTCATCTGGTTAAGTCAATTACCTGCTTTGTTTTGATTCTAGCAATGGGGCTTTGCCTTCTGAAGCCTTTGTTTTTGTCTTCCCTCACGTTTGTGATACGTCCTATTTCATTCTGCTCTGCAGGTGAGGACACTGGCCATATTGTAGGTGCTCACAAGAGACAGATTATCCAAATTTCCAACTGTGTTACTGATGTGCATTTAGAGAGTTGTTTCCCTTTCTAAGTCATGTTACAGAGATGGTCTGTGCTTGGGGGAAATGTTTGTCCTTTCATCTAGGCTTTCCAATTCAAAAGGCAGGAGTTGAGAAAATGACAGTACTTTCTCTGTTCCTGCCACAGAATGTCCAGTTTGGTCTGATTTAACATGACCAACCACACAGTAGAAATAAGAGAGTAGTGTGAATTTTATTTTTCCTTTAATTTTTAGAAGCCACCTTATAACCCGACCATTCTAGTCACATTCTAGTCACTTTTTTTCACAGAGTGTATACTTTATATACTCTATGCTTGTCCACACAGGGAACACTTCTGGACGGACCCATAAGAAACTAGTTACATGAGTCCGGGTGCAGTGGCTCATGCCTGTAATCCCAGCACTTTGGGAGGCCGAGACAGGAGAATTGCCTGAGGTCAGGAATTCAAGACCAGTCTGGCCAACATGGTGAAACCCCATCTCTGCTAAAAACACAAAAAAATTATCTGGGTATGGTGGCGTGCACCTGTAATCCCAGCTACTCAGGAGGCCGAGGCAGGAGAGTTGCTTAAACCAGAGAGGTGGAGGTTGCAGTGAGCCGTGATCGTACCACTGCACTCCAGCCTGGGCGACAGAGCAAGACTTCATCTCAAATAAATAAATAAATAAAAGAAACTCGTAACATGCTTCTGCCCCTCGAGCCTGGGAGCCACAAGGTGAAAGGGATTTACCCTTTTATACTTTGAGTTGTGTGGGGTTTTTTGAAACAGGGTCTTGCTCTGTTGCCCGGGCTGGAGTGCAGTGACGTGGTCGTGGCTCACTGCAGCCTTGACCCCTCCCGCTTAAGCAATCCTCCTGCCTCGGCCTCCCGAGTAGTTGGGACTACAGGTGCCCACCACCACACTTGGCTGATTTTTAAATTTTTTTTGGTAGAATCCAGGCCTCCGCATGTTGCCCAGGCTGGTCTCAAACTACTGGGCTCAAATGTCCCACCTGCCGCAGCCTCCTAAAGTACTGGGATTCCAGGTGTGAGTCACTGCACCCAGTCCTTTTAACTGTTGTATATTTTTATTACTGACTTAAAAAAAATTAATCCAAACTACATTAATAGTAATTGTTTTGGACTGTCCTTTGGTCATAGCTTAGGTATTAGAAAAATGATTAAGAAAAGGAGCGATTTTATTTATTTACTTGTTTTTATTTTTACTTTTATTTTTTTAAACAGAGTTTCACTCTGTCGCCCAGGCTGGTTGCAGTGGCACAATCTCGGCTCACTGCAGCCTCTGCCTCCGCCACACCCGACTAAGTTTCGTATTTTTAGTAGAGACAAGGTTTCACCATGTTGGTCAGGCTGGCCTCAAACTCCCGACCTCATGATCTGCTTGCCTCGGCCTCACAAAGTGCTGGGATTACAGGCATGAGCCACCGTGCCTGGCCTATTTATTTATTTATTGAGACCTCCGTCACCCAGGCTAGAGTGCGGTGGCGCCATCTTGTCCCCCGCCTCCGCACGTTGAAGTGATTCTCCTGCCTCAGCCTCCTGAGTAGCTGGGATTACAGGCACGTGCCACCATGCCCAGCTAATTTTTGTATTTTTAGTAGAGCTGGGGTTTCACCATGTTGGTCAGGATGGTCTTGAACTCCTGACCTCGTGAACTGCCTGCCTCATCCTCCCAAAGTGCTGGGATTGCAGGCATGAGCCACCGCGCCTGGCCATGCAATTTAATTTACTAGCTTAGGGTCTGCATTTGTATTGACTTTACTAAGCTTGCTGTGAACGCCAAGGAACAGAAAACCCCGAATGCAGGCCCGGGTGGCATCATCAGAGGAAAAGGCCCTTTCCCCCTTTGCCTTGCGTGCTTCCAGACTGGCTCTGCAGGGAGGGAGTCTGGACTTGAGGGTCAGGAGATGTCTGGCCATCATCTGGTAGTTAGGGTGGGATGAACCTAACAAGGGCAGACTTCTCAGCCTGTGTTTCTCCACTTGGCTGCACCCTGAAATCAGCTGGAGAGCTCCAGCAGCCGCTCCTGACTGGGACCCCATGTCCAGAGCAGCCAACTTGATCCTTCTGAGGTGTGGCATCAGGATTCCAAAAGCACCCAAGTTATTTTCATGTGGAGCCACGGCTGAGAATTGTGGCTTTGGAAGGATCTATGTCCTCACCTAACATTTGGAGGCTGCCTGAGCTGCACTTTACAAGTGGCTTTACAATCCCTAGGTCCGCCTGAGCTTTTGAAGGCAGAGAGATTCGCTGTCCACAGCTCACAACCAGATGTGCCAGCAGGAGTCAACATTGAGTGAGCACTTCCTCCAGGCACTCCCATGACCAGGTAGGCCGGGACTCTTCAGATTCCTGCTGCTGGTGGTTGATGCCCCTCCAACCCCTGAGTAGTGCTTTCCTGCATGTTTTCTTTTCTTTTTTTTTTTTTTGAGACAGAGTTTTGCTCTTACTGCCCAGGCTGGAGTGAAGTGGCACGATCTCAGCTCACTGCATCCTCTGCCTCCCTGGTTCGAGCAGTTCTCCTACCTCAGTCTCCCTAGTAACTGGGATTACAGGTGGATGCCACAATGACCAGCTAATTTTTTGTATTTTTAGTAGAGACGGGGTTTCACCATGTTGGTCAGGCTGGTTTCGAACTCCTGACCTCAGGTGATCCGCTTGCCTCTGCTCCCAAAGTGCTGGGATTGCAGGTGTGAGCCACTGCTCCCAGCCATCTTGCGTGTTTCCTTAGATGCTCTGGCTCCCGACAAATGAGGACAGCTGAGGCTCAGAGCTCGAATTTCTTGGCTGCAATTTTAAAGCTCTTAAGTTTAAAGCCTTAAAGATAGAAATCCAGAATTGTAGCATTCTGGTTCTCACTGCATTTTCTTTCCTTTGCCAAAGGAATCTATGTTTTAAATACTTCACACATCCCTTCACTGAGGACATGGTGGCTAGATTTGCTGCACAAATGACAGTCTCCTCTTCTTCATGTCCTGACCCCAGCCCCGCGGGCCCTAGCAGTGAGACACTTGCACGTTCTTTTGCTGGCTTTTTCCATAGTTACCTTTCTAGACAACCCATGCCCTGCCTTCCCAACCCCCATGCCAGCTGCTTGGGTTTAATGAGATCCTTGGTCATGACTCATTGTTTGATTTTCCATGGTCTAACTCATTGCCTTTGATAAGCACACCTTTTCTGACTTCTAACAGGTTAAAACTTAAGCCTCAGCACTTAGGAGAATGCACACATTTTTTAAATTGTGGTAAAGTGTACATAACAAAATTTGCCGTTAGTGACATTTGGTACATTCATACCATTTTGTAACCGTCACCACTATTTTCATCACACAACACCTGGCAACCATGAATCTGCTTTCTGCCTCTATGGATTTGCCTATTCTGGGCATTTCAGACAATTGGAATCACACCACAGGTGACCTTTGTGTCCTAGTTATTTAATTTAGCATAATTTTATAACGTGTCAGAATTGTATTTGAGCTTCTGTGGTGGGTTTTTTATTTGTTTTTTTTTGGAAACAGGGTCATGTTCTGTCACCCAGGCGGGAGCACAGTGGTGTGATCTCAGCTCACGTAGCCTCTGCTCCTCCTGGGCTGAAGTGATCTTTTTATTTTTTTAACAGAGTCTCACTTTGTCACCCAGGCTGGAGTGCAATGGCACTATCTCCGCTCACTGCAGCCTCCACCTCCTGAGTTCAAGTGATTCTCGTGCATCAGCCTCCCCAGTAGCTGTGATTACAGGCAAGTGCCACCACGCCTGGCTAATTTTTGTATTTTTTGTAGAGATGGGGTTTCACCGTATTCTCTAGGCTGGTCTCGCATTCCTGACCCCAGGTGATCTGCCCACCTGTGCCTCCCAAAGTCAAGTGATCTTTCTACCCCAGCCTCCGGTGCAGCTGGGACCACATGTGAGTGCCACCATACCTGGCTAATTTTTTTTTGTATTTTTAGTAGAGACAGAGTCCTGCCATGTTGTCCAGGCTGGTCTCGAACTCCTGAGCCCAAGCAATCTGCTGCTTGGCCTCTCAAAGTGCTGCAATTACAGGCATGAGTCACCACGCCTAGCCAGGTTTTTTTTTTTTTTTAAGAGATGGGGTCTTTCTCTGTTGCCCAGGCTAGAGTGCAGTGGCGTGCTCAGAGCTCACTGCTGCCTTGAGCAAGCTTCAAGGGATCCTCTGCCCTGGCTTCCCAAACTGCTGGCATTACGGGCATGAGCCACCCTGCTGGCCAAGTTTCTGGGTTTTTTTTGTTTGTTTGACACAGAGTTTCGCTCTTGTTGCCCAGGCTGGAGGGCAATGGAACAATCTTGGCTTACCGCAACCTCTACCTCCTGGGTTCAAGGGATTCTCCTGCCTCAGCTTCCCAAGTAGCTTGGATTACAGGCATGTGCCACCATGCCCAATTAATTTTGTATTTTTAGTAAAGATAGGGTTTCTCCATGTTGGTCAGGCTGGTCTTGAGCTCCCAACCCCAGGTGATCCACTAGCCTTGGCCTCCAAAAGTGTTGGGATTACAGGCGTGAGCCACCATGCCCGGCCCCTGTCTCTATGTTTAATTCTTGGGGATGTACACCTAGGACTAGAATTGCTAGAGAATACGGTAATTCTATGTTTAGCTTTTTTAGGATCTGCCAGGCGGTGTTTCACAGCAGCTGCATCATTTTTCAGTCCCACCAGCGGTGTACGAGGGTTCCGATTTCTCCACATCCTCACCCAGACTTGTCGTTTTTCATTTTTAAAATTAAAGCCATTCTACTGGATATACACAGGTTTTTAAAGAAATTATTTTTATTAGACAATTAGGGAAAGAGAGAAAGTCAGGAGTAAAAAGTTTAAAACAAAAGCCAGCAGTCCCTTATCTCTCTGTCTTCCTGACCCTTCCCCAGAGGGTGTGGCTTCAGCTCTCAGCACTCCCTCGCTGACCTCTGCACCCCGTCTTTCACCCCTCCCTTTGTCGTGATCTGTTGACTTCCTTTTTGGGTAGGTGAAGATTATACCTCAAATCTGCATGATCATGTCCAGTTTCTCCGTATGATGTGCTAGAGCGTCGGTTTGGCTGTTTAAAAGGGGCCAAAATGACAAAAATCTTGCCTGAGACAAAATGGAAGTTTGTTTTTTCTCATGTAATACAGTGGAAGCAGCTCAGGCTGGGTGGTGGTGGTTGGCAGATATCAGGGGCCTTGTGCCTTTCCCATCTTCAAATGTATCTTCTGTTTTGTCTCTAAGATGGTGACTGCCGGTTTCGCCACCAATCCAGCCAGCAGGAGGGGACCAGGGCAAGGAGAGGGCGTGTTTTTACCCCTCAGAGTTGGGGCTCAGAAGTTAACCCACACAGCTGTCCTCTGTCCTCCCTGTGAACTTCCGTTTGAACAGACATTATTTTTTTTGTAGTTAGTCTGTGTTTATCATGAACATATTTTATTAATAATAATTAGCTAGTGTTTGAATGTTACTCTGTATCAAATGATCTTATAAATGCTTCATATGCATTTAATTAATCCTTAGTACAGGCTTCTAAGGTAGATATTATTTCTTTTACAGATAAGGAAACTGAGGCACGGTTCAGTCAAAGCACATGTCCTAGTCACACAGCTAGAGAGGCGCAAGGCTGCCTGCCCAGAGCCCATCTTAACTCAGGGTGCTTTGAATTTTGGGTCTGTGGCCCTCCAGGGAGCCAATGTGTGTAAACCTGGGCCACCTTTTCCGTCTGTGCTTGAGGCTGGTCGAAGGTCCCTCAGAGGCTCAGATGCTGAGTAGGCGGGGCTTAGTTTAACAGGCAGGGTGTGGGTTCCTCATCCCAGCTCAGGCCCAGCACTGCCCTGGAGCTCACTCAGCAGTTCCTGGGTGCGGTAGGCACCAGCGTGTTCAGGATGAAAATAGTTCCCTGCCTGCTGGCTCTGCACAGCTAATTCGCCTTCCCGCATTAATTAGAGACCTTCTTACGTACAGTCTGTTAAGACCGACACCCTAAACATTTATTTAGCTTTTATTTCCTGGGCCAATGGGCCACAGTTACAGCTGCGGCCAGCTCCCCAAGAAGCTGACACCAGCAGACCTCCCTGTGCTGCAGCTTTGTGCTGTGGGACTGCCGGCCTCGCTGACCTCTTGTTTTATTGACTCAGTGACCAGGAGTTAAACTTTGGCATGTGCACGTGATGTTGGACAACAAGGACTTAGAAGCCGAAATCTACCCCTTGAAAAATGAAGAAAGAAAATCGCAGGAAAATCTGGGAAACCCATCGAAAAATGAGGATAACTTGAAAAGCACACCTCCACAATCCCAGCTCTCCCGATGCCGTACGGTGGCGTTTTTTCTTTCGTTGTTTCTCTGCCTTTTTGTGGTGTTTGTCGTCTCATTCGTCATCCCGTGTCCAGATCGGCCAGCGTCACAGCGAATGTGGAGGATCGACTACAATGCCGCTGGTGAGCCTAGGCTTCCCCGCCCAGTGGCGTCCAAAGCAGCTCTTCCCAGGGGGTGGGGGGGCAGAATTTTGTGTCTGAGTCTAGAAGTGGCCTTTAACAGTGAGTCAGCCCCAAGGGGCTGCCACTTCTGTGTCCCAGGTTTTCCTGGATTTTCAGGGAGTGATAGAGCATCGTTTTTTGTTTTTTGTTTTTTGTTTTGAGACAGTTTCACGCTTGTTGCCTAGGCTGGAGAGCAGTGGTGCGATCTTGGCTCACCAAAACCTCCACCTGCCTCAGCCTTCCGAGTAGCTGGGAAGACAGGCATGCACCACCACGCCCAGCTAATTTTGTGTTTTTAGTAGAGACAGGGTTTTCCACGTTGGTCAGGCTGGTCTTGAACTCTGACCTCAGGTGGTCCGCCTTCCTCAGCCTCCCAAAGTGCTGGCATTACAGGCGTGAGCCACTACGCCCGACCAAGCAGCCCTTAAATAAACGTGAAAACACTGCCAGGGAGGCACTGTGGCTGGCTCCTGGTTCTCCCGTTTTTAGGAAGGATGAGGTGAGTAAATAAACAAAGGTAGCCCATTTGGCTACCTTTTTTTTTTTTGACGGTGTTTTGCTCTTGTTACCCAGGCTGGAGTACAACGGCACGATCTCAGCTCACTCATCCTCCACCTCCCAAATTCAGGTGATTCTTCTGCCTCATCCTCTTGTGTAGCTGGAATTGCAGGCGCACCCCACAAGACCCGGTTACTTTTTTGTATTTTTCTTTTTTTTTTTGAGACCGGAGTCTCACTGTGTTGCCCAGGCTGGAGTGCAGTGGCGTGATCTCAGCTCACTACAAACTCCACCTCCTGGGTTCAAGTGCCTCAGCCTCCCAAGTAGCTGGGATTACAGGTACGTGTCACCATGCCTGGCTAATTTTTTGTATTTTTTTTGTAGAGACGTGGTTCACCATGTTAGCCAGGTTGATCTCCATCCCCTGACCTTGTGATCCACCTGCCTTGGCCTCCCAAAGTGCTGGGATTACAGGTGTGAGCCACCCCACCCAGCTATTTGGCTGCTTTTCTAAATTAAAGAATTTAATGAAACAGCTGCTGACCGGAAGGTACAGAGAAGCCTGTCATGAAATGTGAAGAACAGGCACCAGCTTGTACGGTCCAGTCTTGCTAGGGTGCCCCAGCGCACATTCTGGTTAGCGAAAGGAAAGCACACTTTGGTTGCTGTTTCATGAATGTGGCAGTCTGGAGTCTTGGCCTTTATGAAAAGCAGTGGAGTCAGCCTTAGTCAGGACATTCTGCTCCTGGGAAAACAGCAGCTGCAGTCACCATGTCAGTGGGTGTGAGCACTGAGAGCCTCAGAGTGTTTCCTGGCACAGACTTGAGGGCTTCTCCACACCATCAATAGCATTTCTTGTTGAAGCCTCACTTAGGTTCAGTTTGTGTTCAAGATTTAGTGCTTAATTTGGGAAGATAATATGTGTTTCTCTGTTTGGTTTTTTTTTTTTGCAGCTTTATTGTGCTATAATTTTTTTTTTTTTTTTTTGAGAGAAGAGTCTCGCTCTGTTGCCCGGGCTGGAGTGCAGTGACATGATCTTGGCTCACTGCAACCTCCATCTCCTGGGTTCAAGCGATTCTCTTGCCTTAGCCTCCTCAGTAGCTGGGATTACAGGTGTGTGCCACCACGCCTGGCTAATTTGTGTTTTTAGTAGATATGAGGTTTCACCATCTTGGTCAGGCTGATCTCAAACTCCTGACCTTGTGATCTGCCTGCCTCGGCCTCCCAAAGTCCTGGGATTACAGGCATGAGCCAATTTGTGCCCAACCTTTTTTTTTTTTTTTTTTTTTTTTTTAAAGACGGAGTCTTGCTGTGTTGCCCAGGCTGGAGTGCAGTGGCGTGATCTCAACTCACTGCAACCTCCACCTTCCCTGGTTCAAGCAATTCCCTTGCCTCAGTCTCCCAAGTAGCTGAGATTATAGGCAAATGCCACCATTCCTGGCTAATATTTTTATATTTTTAGTAGAGACAGGGTTTCACCATGTTGATCAGACTGGTCTCCAACTCTTGACCTTAGACAATTTGCCCGTCCTCTTCAGCCTCACAACCTGGCCTTTTTTTTTTTTTTGAGAGGGAGTCTCACTCTGTTGCCAGCCTGGAGTGCAGTGATAGGATCTCAGCTCACTGCAGCCTCCAACTCCTGGGTTCAGGTGATTCTCCTGCTTCTGCCTCCTGGGTGACTGGGACTACAGGCACCCGCTACATGCCCAGATAATTTTTTGTATTTTTAGTAGAGATGGGGTTTCACTGTGTTGGCCAGGCTGGTCTCAAACTCCTTACCTCGTGATCCGCCCACCTTAGCCTCCCAAAGTGGTGGGATTACAGGCGTGAGCCACCGTGCATGGCCTCTAGATATATTTCATAGAAGTGAAATCATATAGTACGTACCTTTGGAGTGTGAATTCCTTCACTTAGTGTGATGTTTGGTGGTTCGTTGGTGTCGTGGTCTGTGTCTTTCCATCGCCGAGCAGTGCTCCTGCCAGGGGTGCTGGCTGATGATCATCTGGATCACTCCCAGTTGGGGCTCTGATGAATAATTCTGCTGTGAACATTCATGTGTAGATATGTTTGTGTGGATATGCTTTCATTTCTGGGGTACATTGCTAGGAGCGGAATTGCTGAGCCCTATGGTAAGTTTATGTTTAACTTTCTGAGAAGCTGACAAGCTGTTTTCCAAAGCAGTGTACTATTTTACATTCCTACCTACAATGCTGAAGAGGCCTTTGGTTTCTCCAGTCCCTGCCAACACTTGTTATTGTCTGTCTTTTTGATTATGCCCATGTTAGTGGGTATGGATTAGAATCTCCCAGTGACAAAAAGTATTGGGCTCTTCTCTTCATGTGATGTTTAACCAGTCTTATATCTTCTTTGGTGAATGTCTATGCAAGTCTTTTGCTCATTTAAAACTTTTTTTTTAAAAATTTCTTTCTTAACAGGATGGTGGCCATGAAAGTCGGAATCTGCTATGGAATGTGTAACAACTCACCTGCCAAAAAAAAAAAAAAATCTTTTTTTTTTTTTTTGAGACAAAGTTCCCTCTTGTTGCTCAGGCTAGAGTGCAGTGGTGTGATCTTGCTCATTGTAACCTCTGCCTCCTGGGTTCAAGTGACTCTTCTACCTCATTCTCCTTAGCAGCTGGGATTACAGGCATGAACTATTGTGTCCAGCCTCCTGCACTTTTGTATCAAAGAAATCCTTACCAAATCCAATATCATGAAAATTTTTCCTTTTTTTTTTTTTTCTAAGAGTTGTATAGTTTTAGCTCTTATGTTTAGGTCTTTGATTCATTTTGAGTTCTTTTATTTATTTATTTTAAAGATGGGGTTTTACCATATTGGTCAGGCTGGTCATGAACGCCTGACCTCAGGTGATCGCCCACCTCAGCCTCCCAAAGTGCTGGGATTACAGGCGTCAGCCACCGCGCCCGGCTTTGAGTCCATTTTTGTGCATGATGTAAAAGTAAAGATCCAACTTCATGCTGGCCCAGTGGCTCACGCCTGTCATCCCAGCACTTCGGGACGGTGAGGCAGGAAGATCACTTGAGGCCTGGAGTTCAAGACCAGCCTGGACAACATAGCCAGACCCTGTTTCTCAATTAAAAAGTTGTAGGGGGTTCAACTTCATTCTTTTGGTGTTTGAGTTTAGGGCATATAGTTTATCGCTTGAGTCCTTGAATGAAAGGAAATGTAGACCCTGATGAGTATGGAGTGTGGACTGTCTAGATACCATCTGGTCTAGGGAGGGATTTATTTCTGATCAGAAGGTGCCAGGACATCGACTGGGTATGCCCAGGATTCCTGCTTGTTCTTTTCTGAAGATGAACACTGGGCATTGTTGTCCCACCTCTTGTATTCTGGAAGGAAATTACTCATCCTAGTGAGGAAGAAGCCACCATCCTCGTTGGGTGACCTCACAGGGAGCAGAGACGTAGCTCGTGTTGGACCTGACCATTCCTGGAAACCAGGCATGGCCTGTGGAGTACAGTCCGGTTTTCTCTTTCAGTCACCTATGACTTTCTGGCTGTGGATGACATAAACGGGGACAGGATCCAAGATATCCTCTTTCTTTATAAAAATACCAACAGCAGCAACAATATCAGCCAGTCCTGCATGGATCAAGGTAATTTCACTTTATCTGAAAAGGAGGAGCTCCCCGTAGAAGGAGGAATCTTTGTTTTGGGTCATCCTCTCAGTGTTTGGGAGAAGCCGATAGTGGTGTTTGTGAAACCTATCTGGTCACCCTTCCTAGAAGGAGGCCAGGAGGCCCAGCCCCAGCACCGCTGTGGCCCCTGAGGCCCCGTGGGTCAGCATTAGAGCCCCAAGAGCCTACAAGATAAAGGGGATACACCTGGGAGGGAGGGGCTGTGGCCCAGGACGAAGTGTGAGGAAGACGGGCCTGGCAGAGCCCACACTGGCCTGCCCGGCCGCCCGGAGGCAGCAGCAGTGACGTGCTGGTTCCTCTCCCTACAGGCTTTTCCTCTCCCTGCACCTTTGCGGCTGCTGTGTCGGGGGCCAATGGCAGCACGCTCTGGGAGAGGCCTGTGGCCCAAGATGTGGCCTTCGTGGAATGTGCTGTGCCCCAGCCACAGGGTGGTGGGGCACCTCCTTCCTGCATCCTTGTGGGCAGACCCGGTTCTTTCACTGCGGTCAACTTCTTCACAGGTAGGCCAGGCTCAGCCCTGTAAGCTTAAGGGTGGCTGGATGGGAAGGAAGCTTACGGGGAGAGCCTCCAAGTGGAAGTCATGTGCCTCAACTGCCTCACTGCACTGTGTCTGTCACCTACGGGCAGTCAGATATCACCTGCTATGGCGTAGCAGAGTGGAGGAGTGGCTTGGCCACTGGCTGCTCCTGGGGTGTCCGTGGTGGCAGTGCCCAGGGCGAGGCCAGAACATGAACCTGCGCTCAGCCCACCAGGGAAGATGGGCCTGTAGGTGCCCCTGAGCTTGAGGGCGCAGGTCTCCAAGCCCCAGTGGAGCCGGCCACGTGGAAGCACAAGCGTAGGAATGCGTGGTGCGCGGGATGGTGTGTGCGTGGGCTCCTCGCACCTCATGGCACTCGGGAGGAATTCTGTGCCTAGATTTGGTGAATGTTCACATTTCCTTTACAAGTTGTCATTTTAAGGATATGGAGGAGAATAAAGAGCAGGCTGGAAATATTTTAAGATCAAGAGATCGTCTTTAAAAAAAAAAAAGGTTTGGATGAGATTGTGTGTGGGTAAGCAGTTGCATTGGGACCTGTGTCAGTAGATCCGCCTCCAAGCACGCACCTCTATTCCTGCCTTCTGTGTGCAGGGCAGAGGAAGGGGCTGCTCACCCGGGGCCTGCAGGAGGCAGGGGCTTTGAGAGATGGGTGAGGTCTGGCTTCATGCACTCAGGCAGGAGGGTCAGCGTTGGCCCTAGATGTTCTAGGACACATGGCTACGAGAAAAGGAAGGGGGAACTCTGCGGTTCCCAGGAATGCGGCTGTCAGCCTTTGGCGTATCGCCACTGGGCCTCCATGCGGAGGCAGGTTGTGTGTCCACCACTTCCACGTGCTGCTCCTTCACAGGCACAGGAGTGCCGCCCTCCCTCCTGTTGGCATTTCTGCTTTGAGTGTGTGGTCACAAGGGTGACACCTCAGCGGGAGCCTGCCTGTCAGGCTGCTGTTGAAAGGGACTCAGGGCTGCCTTCCGTGACCGTGTGCCTGATTTTAGGGGAAACCCTGTGGCACCATCCCAGCAGCTTCAGCAGGAATGCGTCCATCCTGAGCCCTCTGCTGCAGGTGCCTGACGTGGACAGCGATGGGGTCCCAGACTTGCTGGTTCTCACCCAGGAGCAGGAGGAGGTACAGCCCAACTTCCCAGACAGGATTTGGGTCTTACCGCTTGTCTGGGACTCGCCCAGAGCCCCACGTTCCCAACTCGCCTAGACCCGGCATACTGAGGGGGCGCCACCTCTACCAGGTGGCTTTGTGGCCTCCCCAAGAATGGTGGCGCACACACTTCCACTCTGTGCCATTGTAGTGCTGAGGGGACGCTCCGAGGGCTGGGAGCATCTGCGAGGCACGAGGGCTGCCCCGCCCACCTCAGACGGCCCGTGCAGTGTGGAGTCACTGACCGTAGTGTCAGACGCTGATGTCAGTGCCTCTTTCCTCAAAACCAAGAGCCTGTGGCCCCTCCCCCTTCCACGCCTCCCGTGGTAGAGTGCCCCACCCTGGACTCGGGTCCCTCTCTTCCTCGGGCCCTGTGTCATTGCAGGTTAGTGGTCATCTCTACTCAGGCCGCAACGGGGACCAGATTGGCCTCAGAGGCAGCCTCGGTGTGGACGGGGAAAGTGGCTCCCTCCTTCATGTCACCAGGACGGGTGCCCACTACATCCTCTTCCCTTGTGGTATGTACCTGGCCAGCCTCACTGGCAGAGTGTGGGAGGGAATGGTGACTGTCCCGCGGCCCCTCAGGCTCTGCTTCTACGCTAGAAGGGCTGGAGTTGGGAAGCCCAGGGCCTGGCCCCATGTGGCCCTGAGTGCTCCTGGTGCGGGTTCCCGGCGTGACCCCGGTGACTTTGGGCCCTTCTGTGTTTTGAATAGCAAGCTCCCTCTGCAGCTGCTCTGTGGAGGGTCTCTACGAGAAGGTGACCGGGAGGGATGGCCCGTTCAAGAAGGACCCCCTCTGGGAGAGCATGTTCAACAGCACCACCCACAGGATGCTTTCCCACAGGTGGGTCTGGGCCATGGCCTCTCTCCACGCAGAGCGCCCGCCCCCCACAGCCTAGCTCCCCAGCCCCAGTGTTCGGACCATCTGTGTGGAGCCCAGAGCAGCCCCGCAGACAGGGCGGGGCTGCGGGTACCTCGGGGTCAGTCTGGGCTCAGGTGGGAGAAATGTCAAACAAAAGCCAGGTAAAGAGTGAAGAGAAGGGAGGGTCCTGCTGTGTGCCTGTCCGTCTCCACGGAGAGCGGGCTCTGGCTTCTCTTTCCAAGCTGTAGAACTGAGGAACACAGGGAGTACAGGGCCTGAGAGGAGCCCCCTGAGATGGTGATGCGGGAGCCCTGCCCCCACTGGGCATCTGAGGCCTCCCCTGGGGACCCGGCGCCCCTTTCTCCTGCTCTTCTGTGTAGCTCTGGAGCAGTGCGCTACCTGATGCACGTCCCAGGGAACACCGGCACAGATGTGTTCCTCGTGGGCTCAGAGGCCTGCGTGCTGCTGGACGGGCAGAAGCTGACCCACCGCTGGCCTCCCAGGGCAGCTCATGTCCTAAGGTACGGGGTCTCCCCAGGAGTCGTGCACGTGCTACTTTTCAGTACCCTGGGCATGTCCCGTGGGCTGGTGACGAGGCCGCCCTGGGGGTGGGGGCCGTGTGCTGCTGCCAGGGCCTCTCGCCTGTCTTTGGTGCTGCCCCTGGCCCCAGACATCGGCTCCGTGTCCTGGGTCCCGGTCCAGATGTGGCCGTGGGAGACAGGGGCAGACCCGTTCATGGGTGCGTCCTTCCATCTGTCTGCTCGCTGAGAGCCCTTGTGCGTACTCCACCCTGTTCTTCCAGAAAACCCATCTTTGGCCACTACAAACCAGACACCTTGGCTGTCGTTGTTGAAAACGGAACTGGCGCCGACAGACAGGTTGGCTGCTCTTCCTTCGGAGGTGGCATCTTTGTTCTTCGCTGAGGATAGGCTGCTCTGAAAGCAGATGAGGCTGTGGCCCGGGAGGCTGCTGCCCTCGGCGCCGCTAAGAAGGTTCTGGCTCCCTCAGAGCATAGGCCTCTGGGGCCGGCATGGCTGCAGGCACGTGTGCCTGTGCAAGCCTTGAGGGTTTCCCAGTAGCCCCCCGATGACCCCCACAGTCCCCCCTCCCTCCCCAGATCCTGTTCCTGGACCTCAGCACTGGAGACGTCCTGCGGAGCCTGGCCCTCCCGAGCCTCCCTGGGGGTCCACTGTCCACCAGCCTGCCCACCGCAGACCACCGCTCAGCCTTCTTCTTCTGGGGCCTCCACGAGCTGGGCAGCAGCCTCGAGACGGTATGGGAGCCTCCCTCAGAGAAGCCGTGCGGGAGCCAGGGCCAGAGACCCAGGCTTGGGCTCCACCTGGGAGCGCCCAGAAGCTAATAGGTGCCTGGGTGACCTCAAATAAATTGAAGTCCAGTGACAGTCGGTCAGGACGGGGTGGTGCGAGCTGAGGGAGAGTGACCTTAGGGTAGTCCAGGGAGAGGCACCATTGGCCTGCGCTGCCCTGAAGGGCGTGGCCACCCAGCAAGGACCAGGGTCAGGACCAGGTTGGGTGGGAGGAACTGGGAGGTAGCTACAGAGCTGGGGCCGGCATTTAGGGGGCCCAGGCAGGGCCCCAAGTGGACACGGAACTCCAGGCATGGTCACTGACAGCAGCGTCCTATGGGAGTGCTCCGTGAAGGGCGTGGGGCCCACTGCTGGCTCTCTCCCAGGAGACCGGGGAGGCCCGGCACAGCCTGTACATGTTCCACCCTACCCTGCCGCACGTGCTGCTGGAGCTGGCCAACGTCTCTGCCCACATTGTTGCCTTTGACGGTGAGTGCAGCCTCAGCCAGGGACCCGGGTGTTCCGCAGGGTCTGCTCTGGCTGGTCCTGAGCCACGCTGATGGCTGTGTCCCCTACCCTGCAGCCGTCCTGTTTGAGCCAAGCCGCCATGCTGCCTACATCCTCCTGACAGGCCCAGCAAACTCGGAGGCACCTGGCCTGGTCTCTGTGATCAAGCACAAGGTGCGGGACCTTGTCCCAAGCGGCAGGGTGGTTCACCTGGGTGAGGGTAGGCCAGACAGTGACCAGGCCATCAGGGACCGGTTCTCCCGGCTGCGGTACCGGAGTGAGGCGTAGAGGCTCGCCAGCCAGAGCATGTGGGAGAGACTGCCTGCTAACACTAAACATCCTGGGGAGTGGGCCCTTCCCCGGGTTTCTGCATTGATTCCCCGACTCCTGGCCCTGGTGATGGTCTCCACTGGGCAGCAGCAGCCTTACCAGTCCTCCTTGATCACACCCAGGGACATGCATGGGTGAGGGGACACCCTGGGGCTCTCTCCTGCCCAGGGTCCCGCTTACACCAGGCAGCTTTCATGGTTGTCTCCCTGGGCCACCTTGGGCAGAGCCGAGCCCTGTGGCACCCTGTCCTTACCCAGTGCCCTCTCCTTGCCAGCTTCTCCCCAGGCCACAGCAGCCAGTGTGTAGGAAGAGGCAGGGTGTCCTGGGACAGGCCATCCCCTACCCGCTCCTGCAGAAGTCCATTCCTCTTTTCCCTCCTGTGCTCTGTCCCCCAAGGAGTCATGGAACTCAGAGTGCGCTGGGCCTGGGGTAGCCTCGGGGCCGCAACTGGAACCTGAGAGAGCTCCAGCTTCCCAGCCCTACCCAGAGCAACAGGGGGACCCTCTAGCATGGGGGGCGTGACTTGGTTCCTTTGACCGGGCCCTGTGAGGAAGGGGGCTCTGGAGCAGGGGTCTCCCCTGACAGGACGGGTGGGGCCTGCTCTGGAGCAGAGCCCACGGCTGCTTGAAGGTGTCCTTAGTGGTGTTACAGCAGATGCCGTCTGCATGTGCTGTGAATGTCCTGAGGAACTGGCTGTGTAATGCCTGTTTGGGGCGGTCTGTGCCCTCTCAGTAGACACTGGAGCTGCTTTATCCCAGAAGAGGCCCCTGTGCCCTGGTGGGCATGACAGGCCCCTTGCCTCTCCCCTTCCGGTGCTCACACACCCCCGGCTGTGTCACCCGATGCAGGATTCACCTCTGTGCCTTGTTGCTCCTGAGGCCCCAGGGCGGCTATGGTGCTCTGTGCTGCTCGGGCCGCCCAGGCCGCAGAGTCCGAGCTTCATAGCCAAAGTAGCCTGATGACCCCCAACCAAGGAAGGAAGCAGAATAAACATTTTTGCACTGCCTGAAACACCTGGTCAGGCGTGAGCCTAGCATCTGTGTGTCTGCCCGTCTTTTTGCTCCCAAAGTAGTAAAATGGATTTGTTCATGGAGGAGTGACCAGGAATTTGCTGGCCAGCCTGGGTCCAGGTAGGAGGGGCTGCCAAGGAGGCATGTACCCCCACCCAGACCTGCTCAGTCAGAAACTGGGCACCTAGCAGTTTTGACAGCTTCAGGGGTCTCCGGTTTGAAGATCCCTGCCCGACAAGCTGGGCACCCTGGCTCCAAGCAAGTGGGTGTGCTCCCACCTGGAACAGACGGTGGCCTCAGCACCACGTAACCTCTGAGGGCTGGCTAGAAACCAGCATGAAGCCATGATGGTGGGGCCGGGGTGACCTCTGGTGACCACACAGGCAAGAGGAGCCAGGCAGTGGCTTCCCTGAGAGGAAGCTTTGGGTGTGGAAACTGTGAGGGGCAGACAGAGAATGAGGGGCTTCAGAGAATGCTGCAGGAGTGTCCTGTGGGTATTTAAGTATGAAATAAGCCCTGTTCCAGAGCTGCCTGGGTAGAACCTTGTTCCTGTTGCTCCTTGCCACGGGACACGGGGACTAAGGCTGAACAGATGGGTGCCCTCCTGCCAGGAAGCGGTTCTCTTGTCCGTGAGAAAACCCAGCCCACAAGGCCTTGAGCGTGAAAGAGCCGTAGGGCTCTGGGGACACGGCCTGTAAATGAGAACCACTGGGCAGGCAGGGCAGGGCTGGAGGGAGAGGGTGATGCTCACTGGGGTTGCAAAAGCTGCCCGCGACAGCACAGGAGGGAGTGCAGGGGGTCCCCAAAGGGACAGGAGATGCTGCAGGTTACAGGAGTAGCCTCGCCCCTGGCCCCCGAGGGGCAGGCAGGTAATGAGCCCCGCCCTCAGAAGCAGGAGTTGGGCTGGGCCAAGGGGTGTCATTGGTGGTGGGCAGAGGTTTCTCTCCCTGCAGGAACAGCCTGCACCCCTCCAGTGTGAAGAAGGGATTCTTGCCCTGTGGTCACTGTGGACCCTAGAGGGTCTGGGCCGTGCCATGACATGCCTCTGCAGCTCTGTGGCCTTAGGGCAGGCTGGGGACAACTGCCCTCCCCACAGGCTCCTGAACTGAGTTTCCTCACGTTTCCCCCTCTGGAGGCCAGGTGTCCTCACACTACGCTGCTCACCCTGGCCCACAGAGCACAGTGCCCCACCCCAGCTGTTTCCTCTCAAAGACCAAACACCCCAAGTCTGCTGCCTGGGTCTGAGTGGGCCAAGTCCCTCCTCCACCATCAACCCCACACACCTGGGACCTGCCCCTCCCTCACCGCACATGCACACATCACATGCATGTGTGATATGTACACACTGCACATGTGCATAACACACCCATGCATATGTACTATACACATGCATGCCACACACATATCATACATGCTACACATGCACTCCACACATGCATCATACACCACACACGCACAGCACACACTATACATGCATCATACATGCCACATGTGCCATGCATGCATCATACATGCCACATGTGTGTATCATGCATGCTACGCATGCACATGTGCGCTATATGCAGTCGTGCATGTGCTATGCACACATGTGCCTCAGCACTGATGCATAGGCACATGCACACATTACACATGCATGCATTATACATACTACACATGGCATCATGCCCTCTACACACATGCATGTGTCTTACATATGCACAGTCACACCACAAGCCGCACCCACAGCAGGTTGGGCTCAGAGCGAGGGCCCAAGGGTCTTTTATTTGTGTGCTGGAAGCTGTTGGGAGCAACTGGATGTGAGCCAGCCCTATTGGTGGGGGTTGAAGCTGCACCCCTGAAAGCAGCTCACAAAGGAAGGCTTGGGCAGGGAGGATCAGTGACACCTGGAAAGGATCCACCCTATGGAATCAGGGGCCTCGTCAGTGGGGTGACAATGTCAGAGTTGTCTGTGTACAAATGTGGTGGGAAGCCGTGGCCTGGAGGTGGAAAAGCAGGTGCTGGCACACCCGTGGACAGGTTCTGTAGCACGTTTGGTGAGGGAGGAGCATGCGCAGCTCCAGAAGGCAGTGAGCTCGACGCAGGCGCTCTCCCAGGTCCCCTTCCAGGGTCACACTGAGTGACAGCAGAGAGGCTCCTGGACAGGGCAGAGCACGTCCCGAGACCTGCATGTGTGCATCTCGTGACAGGTGAGTGGGAAGCCATCCATCTGTGCATGTTGCTTCCAGGTATTGGCTGTTGATTTACTGGTTTTAGAGGTGGGGATGGGCACCCAGTGCCGAACTGAAGACCAGAGAAGGTGGAGCTCCGTGCAGCCTCGGTCTCACCTCTCTTCAGGTAGCAGGTGCTGCCCTGACCCAAGCCGGGCCAATGAAGCCCCTCCCTGGGAATCAGCACCTGGACCAGTCCCTTCTGGGCAGGGAGGGCTTCCCGGAGGGAGGAAGGATGTGCACGCCACAGCAAGACTGAGCCCTCTGGGCACAAGGGGACGCCGTGCTGCATTCAGCAGCCGCCAGGACCGGGCCGGGAGCGGGGCGGCTGCTGCATTCACACAGGAAGCTGAGGTGCAGGGACTGGAGGTGGCAGTCAGGGGCCAGGCCCGCTAGGCCACCCCCTCTCCAACCGCAGGGCCACTGGCCGCTGTGGGCTCCACAGGGGTGGGAAGGAGTGCAGGGCTGGGGCTCGAGCGCCGTGGCCTCCGCGTGAACGGGAACACCCTGTGGGTGAGAAGGGGGCTGAGAACAGGCTGGCCAGCTGGCGTCCTGCCCACCTCAGTGCCCAGTGAACCTTCCTCTCTCCCTCCAGCCCTACCCTGCCCACCAGGGCCCCGGTAGCCCTACCAGCCACGGGGCACCGCGTGGCCTCACCGTCTCTTCGTCTCCAGCGGGACCCCAGCCTCTGCCAGGAGGCCCCTGTACGTGTCAGACTTCAGGAACCTCGGGTAGGAGTCCTGCAGGAGACAGATCCAGCCCTGACCCCTTCTGCCCCCTCACCTCTCAGCCAGTTCCCCATGAAGGTGCAGCAAGCACTGCTGCAGCCTCTTCCAGCCACAGCCGCCCCAGACCTGCCCAGAGCAAGGCAGACTCAGGGAGACCAGAGCTCCCGTCTGCCTGGGCCATGTCGCAGCAAAGACGGCAAGAGCCCTGGTGCCCTTGAGCAGAGAATAAACCGCAGCAGCTCCACAGCCATAACCAAGAAGCAGGAATGGCTCCGTGTTCCCCACAGAGTGAGGGCAGAGTTGTGGAGTCAAATAAAAAAGATAGGCCCCGCGTGGTGGCTCATGCCTGCAGTGCCAGTATTTGGGGAGGCTGAGGTGGGCTGATTGCTGAAGCCCAGGAATTCAAGACCAGCCTGGGCAACACAGTGAGATCCCATCTCCACAAAAAAATAAAAAATGTGCCACGTGTGATGTTGCATGCCAGGAAGAGAGCCAGGAAGCCACCATAAAGTGCCAGGGACACAGCAGGAGCCTCGGGCCAGCAGCCACAGGTGGCCATGCGAACGTCATGAAAGAATAATGCCGGTTATGGTGAAACCCATCAAATACGGTGAAATCTGAGTCTGCAGTGGTATTAAAAACATCCAGGCCCGGCGCGGTGGCTCACGCCTGTAATCCCAGCACTTTCCGAGGCAGGTGGATCACCTGAAGTCAGGAGTTCAAGACCAGCCTGACCAACATGGTAAAACCCTGTCTCTAAAAAAAAAAAAATCCAAACGTGGTGGCTCACCCCTGGAGTGAGTCCTGGGAGGCTGAGGAAGGAGAATCACTTGAGTCCAGGAGTTCAATACCAGCCTGGGCAACATGGCAAAACCCCTCTTCAAAATATTTTAAAAATTAGCTAGGTGTGGTGGCATGGAGAGGCTGGCCGGCGGGAGGACCACGTAAGCCTCGGAGGCTGAGGCTGCCGTGAGCCAAGATTGTGGCCAGCTGGAAATTTTCAAATATCAACAAAAATAAAGCCAGGATTAGTAGCTCACGCCTGTAATCCCAGCACTTTGGGAGGCTGAGGTTGCAGTGAGCTGCTGCACTCCAGCCTGGGTGACACAGTAAGACTCTGTCTCAAAGAAAAAAAACAACACCTTTTCAGATCGAATCTTGACCCTTATTAAGCATGTGATCTCGGCCAGTCCTTCAGCCCCTCTGAACCGGAAGTGAGCACAGGACGGTGCGGCCCTGGGGACAACCCCAGCCAGCCCGGCGGGGCAAGGCGCTCCCCAGGGGCAGAGTCAGCGTGGGCAGTGAGTATGGGGACCCAGCTCTCGAGGGTGGGGACATGGAGGCCCATCTGGGATGCCCCTGCCCGCCCCCTCCAGGCTGGCCGGCGCCCACCTTCTTCATGAGCATGTATATGTGCAGCTGGGCGTCGTCCAGGACGTAGCGGTGGGGCCGGCGCAGCCCCTCCAGGGTCCGCTCCATGGTCCGGCTGTCAATGTTGACCCAGCGGGCAGCGCCGGGGGCCAGGAACTGCCTAGGGGTGGGGACAGCATTGGAGAGTCCTGGCTGGGGGCACCTGCCCGTTGGTCGACCAGTGCCCACCACACGGCACTTACTGGTACACGGCATCCACCAGGGTGGGGACCTGGCCCTGCGCTCCATAGCGAAGCTCCTCACACGCCTCCCAGAAGCTGAGGTTTTCTCCTGGGGGGCCGGGGCACCCAGTCAAGGGTCCCATCCAGAGTGGCAGCCAGGGCCGGCGGGGAGGGCCCCAGACTGTCTGGGCCAGGAGAGGTCTGAGGTGGGGGTTGGTGGAAACCGAGGTGGGAGGGGTCCCAGGGGGACTAGTGGCAACCCAGGCAGGGGGCCCAGGCAACAGCCTCTCTGCTGGGACTGGAGCAGGAGGCTGGGGGATTCTCACCACTGAACTCCTTCCCCAGAAAGTCCATGAAGTGGGCCCGCCCCATGGGGTCCTCCAGAAGCTCCCGGAAACTGAAGCCCCATCTCTCCACACGGAGCTTCGTGGGGACAGCCACCCTGGGGCGGGGGGAAGGCGGGGTGTTGGGGAGGGTGGGTAATGACCCTTTTGTAGCCCCCCAGGCTGGGAGCACCCCCAGTCCCCCTGCTCAGCCTGGGCTCACGTGGGGGCGTTCATGACCCAGTAGGCGTCGTCTTCTGAGATCCAGGGGTTGCTGGGCAGGCACCCCGACACGAGGGGGTCGTGGGGTCCATGCTGGTCACTGAAACTCAGGTACCTGGAAGGGGGTGTCCAGGCTGGTGCAGGACGGCCCGCAGGAGCCAGGGCACTCGGCTCGGGTCTCCGGCTGCCACCCCTCACCCCACTCACGCCTCAAGGCAGACAGAGGACTTCACTCTGGTCCTGCCCAGCGCTCTCCGGCAGTACTCGATCTAGGGTGTGGGGCCTGAGTCAGGTCCTGGGCTGGGGAGGGCACCGGGCACCCTCCGCTCCCAGCCCCAACACTTACCTCCCGCTTATAGAAATCTGCACTCTTGGTCTAAAAGGGGACAGGTGGGCTACAGTTAGATGTAAGTCCCCTGCTGGGGGCACCTCCCCAGGCCAAGCCCCTGCCCCAGAGACCAGCAGAGACCAAGGCTTAAGTCCCCAGTCCTGCCCCTTGGAGCCCTTTCTTTCACTCAGGGGTCTGACTTTGCAGGAGACCTCTGGGGGCCTTAGGTCTGGAGATCTGCAGAATATTCCATGGAACCCTCAGGTTCTCCAAGTTGCATTTGTGATTAGTATGTCATATTTTCTTTCTTTCTTTTTGAGATGGAGCTTCACTCTTGTTGCCCAGGCTAAAGTGTACGGTCTCAGCTCACTGCAGCCTCTGCCTCCCGGGTTCAAGCAATCCTCAGCCTCCTGAGCAGCTGGGATCACAGGTTTGCACCACCACGCCCAGCTAATTTAGTATTTTTAGTAGAGACGGGGGTCTCTCCATGTGGGCCAGGCTGGTCTCAAACTCCCGACCTCAGGGGATCCACCCGCCTCGGCCTACCAAAGTGCTGGGATTACAGGTGTGACCCACCATGCCCGGCCTAATATGTCGTATTTTCAAATGTATTTACATTATTATTTTTGAGATGGAATCTCACTGTGTTGCCCAGGCTGGAGTGCAGTGGTGCGATCTCAGCTCACTGCAACCTCTGCCTCCCGAGTTCAGGCAATTCTCCCGCCTCAGCCTCCTGAGTCGCTGGGATCACAGGCCGTGCCTCCACACCCGGCTAATTTTGTATTTTTAGTAGACACGGGGTTTCAGCATGTTGGCCAGGCTGGTCTTGGACTCCTGACCTCAGGTGACCCACCCGCCTGGGCCTCCCACAGTGCTGGATTACAGGCGTGAGCCACCGCACCTGGCCTGTGTTATGTCTTTAAATAACACATGCTTGAGAAATACTAATGGGAATCACCGGGGAACCAGGTGTGGCTCATTGAGCTAGGGCCTCATGGGGCCAGAGCGCAGGAGGCAGCCTCGTGAGTCCCCGCCTTTGTTCTGCTCTCTCTGACCCGCTTTGTCTGGGGAAATGTTAGGATTATGAAGTTAAGTTTCATCGGTGAGGTTCTGGGTGGGTCTGTTCTAAATGCTGGGTCTGGGTGGGACTTGGTTTGAACAAAGGGTTTTGCTGCTCCCGGGCTCAGATGCTCCCTCGGTCCCCTCTGGTTCTGGAGGCCCCCACCTGGAGGGAGGCAGCTGGACCTGCTCAGGTCTGCCAGGTTGTAACCCTGCTCGTCACCCCTCCAATTCCCTGCAAACCCTGAGGCCGTCCTGGTCTGGGAGAAGAGCCCCCGTCCTCCCACCCCCACCAGGCCTCTCCACTTACTTGCACCCAGGGCAGCAGGTGGAGGGGAGAAAAAGCGAGAGTTAACGCGGAGTGACCTGGAGTGAGCAGGGGCTTGGGGAGGCTGCACCGAGTGCCCTCTGGGTGGACCGAAGGACGGACAGACAGGCAGCCCCCGGTAGTCCCATGGCGGGTTCAGCAGGGTGCGACAGGTGTGTATGGCAAGGGGGTGGCTGGCACGCACGCAGGGGCTCACCACGTGCACACGGCTGCTGGTGCAGGATCCCCGCTCTGGACCCTGCTCCAGCACACTGGGGGCTCCGGGCTGCGGGGCGGAGATGAGATCAGGCGCAGTTCCGGTGGCCTGCTGACCCGCTTTAAGGTTAAGGTGCCCGTCCCAGACCCCCACGTGGAAGCTGACACTCGAAGGAACTGGGGAACAGAGTCCTGACCTAGCCTTCGCTGCCTCTTCTCTGCTCACCGCCCCCGAGTGGCCTGTCCACCAGGGCTCCCCACAGCCCCAGTTGCTCCCAGCCTGTGAACTCGGTCCCCACGCTGCAGCCGAGGTCGCCCCCACTCCCTCCTCCCAAGGGTCTGCAGAATCCGGCATCCCTGTGCCTCTCCCCTGGGCCCAGAGAGAAGCTGGTTTGTCCTGTGGTCTGGGGTGCAGACGTGGGTTCTGATCGGCAGAAACGCCTGTCAGGGAAGCGCCGGCCAGCGACCCCCACCCTCTCCGCAGGTGGGCTCACCGGGGGCCTGTTCACCAGCCAGTAGGTCTGCTCCTGGCACGCGATGACCAGCCTGTCTCCCTTCCTGCGCTGTTTGGCTGCCCTGGGAGGAGGAAGCCAGGTTGAGGGCATGCCCTGCCCACGGCAGCACCTCCCATCCACCCTCAGGCCTGGGCAGGTAGCCACACTCGGGGGTGCCCTCCAGGGTCCCAGGGCCACCGGAGCCCGGCCTGGCCCTGGGCTTCCCAGCCAGCCTGGGTTGGGCGCCTGCAGCGGAGCGGGGTGGGGAGGAGCTTCACCTCAGCTGCTCCCGCGCCTGCATCACCACCAGGTCCCACACGTGGTTGATCTTCTTGTGCAGCCGGTCATAGCACTCCTAGGGGCAGCGAGGTCTCGGGTGGGTCACCGCCCATCCTGCCCCCCCACCTCCACCCTGCAGTGGCGGAGGCCGGGGAGAGGGTGTTGGGACTGTCTTGGGTCTTGGGGCCTGGGCTGTACGTTCTGGGGTAAACTGTGAGGCTCGGACCGTGAGTGAGGCTTGGGTTCCTCCAGCTGGTGGGGTGGGTGGGGCGGCCGGGGCAGGTGGGGGTCCCACCTTCTCGTAGTCCACCAGGGCGCCTTGCTTTTGGATGTTCTTCTTGGCCAGGTAGATGGCTGGAAGGACAGGGGCAGGCTGCAGAGAGGCCAGCTCTGCCCTGCCCGGCCGCACCTGAGGTCCCCAATCCTGGGAGCTTGTCTGGGGCCAGCCGTCCCCTCGCTCACCATAGTCCAGCTCCGCAGCCGGCCACAGGGTACTTGTCCAGAAGTACGGGGTCTGGTGTGGCGCAGGGAGAAGGTGTCCGGGAAGCCTGTGTCGGTGCCTCCCTGGTGTCACCCCACCCTCACAGCTCCCTGGGAAGGCGCTTGGCCTAGGCAGGGGGCGTCTGAGGGTCTCCCGGCCTGCCCACCACCTGGAGACTCCGCTGACCACTGGCCAGTCTCTCCCCCTGGAACTGAGGTCAACGCGCGCCTCGGGGCCCTGTTCAGGGACTGCCTTCCTCACTGGTCACCCTAAGCCCCACTTCAGGGTGGGGTCGGGGCGGGGCCTGCGCAACTCTTGGATGTGGCCGCGGTCAGTGCTGGGGGAGAACAACCGCCGGAAGGCAGGCCTGGGATCCCGATGTGGTTAGGGAGGACAGGAATGCTGTCCTCAGGCCTCCGTAGCCCCTCCCTCAGGGACCGAGGCCAAGGACCCCTAGGAAGACAGCAGAGTCCTCCGCAATACGACCCTTGCGGCCATGCTGTGGCCCCAGGAAAGCTGAGGCTCGATCCCTCAGCGGGCCCTTCTCACCACATGAGTGCTTCCGGTCCCGGACTTTTGGGCAGGGGGCGGTGGACCAGCAGCCCACGGTGGCACAGCGGAGTCCCACTCCAGTCCCAGCAAGCTCGGCGCCCCTCCCGAGGGTCCCCCAGTTGGTAACCTGCGCCCCGAGCCTGACCTGGAACCTGTAGGGCGTCTCATCTGGCCGGAGCACCAGGCTGCGGGGGTCGCGCAGCGGGTAGATGTAGCCGTGCAGCACCAGGACGGCGCCCAGGTGCAGGGCCTCTGGGGAGGCGTGGGACGGTGAGCGCCGGGCCTCGGGGCGGGCGAGGGCGGGGCGGGCCTCGGGGCGGGACGGGACGGGCCTGCTCCACCGTGCGCCCCCACCCCGGCGCGCTCTGCAGGGCTCTGGAACTGCCAGCCCCGGGGAAACAAGCCCTAGGCCACCAGCCCGGTGACCCCAGGGCCCGGGGGGGCGGGGGCAGGCGCTCACCTTCCTCCGAGACGCAGAACTTCTGGGCCAACCACTGCACGACGTCGCGGCCTGCACGGGAGACACCGAGGTGGAGCGAGGCCGGGCGCGCACGCACCCCCCGCCCCGGCGGCCTCACCTGTCACCGCGTGGGGGATCACGGTGACCAGCAGGCGCTGGCTCCGCATCTTCACGCCCTGGTCGGGGTCCTGCATGCTCGCGACCACCCGCTCCATCTGGGCGAAGGGAGCCGTCAGGGGCCGCTCCTGCCGCCCCCGCAACCCCGAGTGCCCAGCGCGGCTCCGGCCGGGATGCCCCGGATCCGGGAGCGCGGAGATTAACGCGCGGCAGCGGCGGATTCCAGGCCGCAGCTGGCGGCGGGGACGCGGGGCGGGGCGGGCCGGGGAGGGCCGGGAAGACCCCGGGAGACCCCCGGGCGCCCTCAGGCCTCGCCGCCCCGCCCGGCCTCGCGGAGCCGCCGCCCCAGGCCCGCCCCGCCCCGCGCGCCCCCGTGGCCCTTGCTCTTCGGCCCCTCCCGGCCTCGGGCGCCGGGAAATCGGGGGACGGCGGGACCCCTAGGCGCCTCTCACCTTCCTCAGATGCGGCATCTGTGCCCGGGGCCGGCCGGGGGAACGCGCGGGGCCGGCGGCCATGGCTGCGGGGCGAGGCCAGCGGGGATGTCCGGGCGCGCCCCGCCCCGCGCCGCGCCGCGCCCAGGTTAACCCTCCGGCCGCGAGTCCCGAGTCGCCCAGGCCCCAGTTCGGGTCTAAGGGTCCCGGCCACGGCCCAGAGGCAAATGAGCCGACGCCCACGAGCGACCCGAGTCACCCCCACCAGGTCCCCGGCGCTGAGGCCCTCGCGGGCGGGAGCAAGGGTGGAGGGCGGGGCCGGGACAGCGGGCGTGTGAGGCGACGGCTCGGCTGGAGCAGGGATGGCCTCTGGGAGACAGGGAGGGGTGGGTTCCCAGTGGGAGGTCTCAGGCAGGGGCCTGGGGTTCCGCGAGTGGAGGAGACGTGCATGGAGAGTGAACTGGGGTGGGAACCGTGCTTTAGGGCCCGGTGTGGCCCCTGCCCGCCGTGCGAGGCCCTGACGATGGGCAGAGACCAGCGCCCTGGCTGTGGGGCCAGCCCGCCCGTGGCCGGGGCTGCGCAGGCTGCGGCGACAGGGGCTGGCTTGGGGCAGGCTGCACGAGAGTTTGGGTCCCCACAGCAGCTGTGTCTGCGTTTCTGCTCGGGCTTGATGCCCTGAGTCAGCGGAGCGCGTGGCTGCTGCACAGCGTGATTCTGGCGAGGGCCTCAGCGACCCGGCAGTCCCCGTCTCCTGCTGTGAGTCCCTCATGGGGGGTCCTTCCAGGAGAGAGGCTGACGGCATGGCTCACTTTCCTCAGTTTCACAGGGGCCCGGGTGTGCCTGCTGGGGAAACGGGCGGAGAGTCTGCCCAGAGTGCGCTGGACTGTTGGGGAGCAGCTCTACTGCAGAGGGGCTCTCAACACACACCCTCCCCACCTGGTCTCGCCAGCCGCTGCCCGGCTTCAGGCCCCACTCCACGCCGACGGCTTGGCTGTGCCTATCCCGGAGTGAACCCCGAGCCAGCCCCAGGCCCGTCCGGGCCCACGCAGTCTCGGCTCACTGCAGCCTCCACCTCCTGAATTCAAGCCGTTCTCCCGCCTCCGCCTCCTGGGTAGCTGCGATTATAGCCGTGCGCCACCACGCCCAGCTAATTTTTGTATTTTTAGTCGAGACGGGGTTTCTCCATGTTGGCCAGGTTGGTCTCAAACTCCTGAACTCAGGTGTTCTGCCCGCCTCAGCCGCCCAAAGTGCTCGGATGATAGGTGTGAGCCACCACGCCTGGCCAATTTTGGCATGTTTCTTTAGAAGAAATGGGGTTTCACCATGTTGGCCAGACTGGTCTCAAACTCCCGGCGCCAAGTATGGCTGGATTTTGTGTGTGTGTGTGAGATGGACTTTCGCTCTTGTTGCCCAGGCAGTGGGTCGATCTCAGCTCACTGCAGCCTCTGCCTCAGGGGTTCAAGCAATCCTCCTGCCTTAGCCCCCGCAGTAGCTGGGATTACAGGCAAGTGCCCCCACACCCAACTAATTTTTTCATTTTTGGTAGATCTCGGGTTTCACCATGTTGGTCTAGTCAGTCTTGAACTCTTGACCTCAGGTGATCCACCCGCCTTGGCCTCCCAAAATGGGTTACATGTGTGAGCCACTGTGCCGGCCCCTGTTTTTATTTGTGAGACACGACCTCTCACCCAGCTGGAGTGCGGTGGCACGATCACAGCTCACTGCAGCCTCGGTTCACTGGGCTCCAGCAGTCCTCGCACCTCAGGCTCTTGAGTAGCTGGGACTACACGCAGGTGCCGCCATGCCTGGCTACTTTGTGTGTGTGGTTTTGTTTTGAGACACGGGCTCGTTTGTTGCCCAGGCTGGACTGCAGGGCACAATCTTAGCTCACTGCAATCTCTGCCTCCTGGGTTCGAGTCTCATGCCTCAGCCTCTAAGTAGCGGGGATTACAAGTGTGCACCACCCATGCCCAGCTAATTTGTTTTGTATTTTTATGTTTTTTTTTTAATATTATTTTTTCACATGTCCTTGAATTATTCTTTTGTATTTTTAGTAGAGACGAGGTTTCCCTGTGTTGGTCAGGCTGGTCTCGAACGCGTGACCTCACGTGATCTACCTGCCTCGGCCTCCCAAAATTCTGGGATTTCAGGGGTGGGCTATGATGCCTGGCCACCAGTTTTTTTTTTAAATTTATTTCGTAGATAAATATACATTTGGCCCCTTGCTCATCCCCGCCCTCAAGGGCTGCAGCTTCTTGCTATGTTGTCTAGGCTGTTGAACTCCTGGCCTCCCAAAGTGTTGGCATTACAGGCATGAGCCATGGCGCCTGGTTGTGTATTTTTTTTGAGAGATGGGGGTCTCATTCTGTCACCCAGGCTGGAGGGCAGTGGTGCGATCAGAGCTCACTGCGGCCTCTAACTCCTGGGTTCAAGTAATTCTGTTACCCCAGCCTCCTGAGTAGCTGGGACTACAGATGTGTGCCACGGCACCTGGCCTACTTCTGTTTTCTTGAAGGCAGAGGACCTCTCTCCATCCGTCCCCACTCAGGGAATGCTTGGGGCTGGGAAGGGTGGGCGGTTGACCTTGAGTAGGAGCCCTGACATGGCGGCCTGACTCCACTCCCCTTGCTGGAGAGGCCAGGTCTGGCATGAGCTGGGGCAGGGTGCCATCTCCCTTGGATCCCAGTGAGCCCTCCCGCGCCCCTCGCACAGGTGGGGCGAGGCTGGCTTAGGTCTGGCTGCCCTGTCTGCAGGCGTGGGCATCCATGGTGGCTGTGAAGCAGGGGCGTGGGGACTGAGGGTAGCCGCGGGCTGGGAGTGCAGCAGAGGAACAGCAGGTGCAGCCGGTTCCAGGCAGGACTGGGCGGCACGCAGGCCACGGCCCGCTCCTGCGATACCAACACAGCAGTTTCCACTTCAGCCTCGGGCTGACCACGGCCAAGCCTCCGCGTCAGCCTCTGATTGCTCTCGGGCGATCCTTCATAGAGTGCAGCCTATTGGAGGCCTTTAAAGGCCACAGGGCTTCAGCCGGTTCCTCCGGCTTCATAAAAATCCTAATTGAGGAGGCTCCAGAGCCTCTTCCTGGAGCCCGTGCTCGCCCTGTGAAGCGTCTTCTGTGAATCTACGCTCTCCTTGCTCCGTGTTTCGTTGTTCTTTTGTTACTTTGTGCGTTTTGTTCAACCCGCCAAGAACGTGGACAACTCACCTTCGAGACCTCCTCCCCGGTAATAGCTGCAGGAGCGGCAGCCCCCGGTCTTGACAAGGTCTGAACAGCCCCCTCCCTGCAGGGAAGGCGCAGCACAGGTGGGCTCTCCAGGGGCCCGGCCTCGCAGGATCCTGCCTTGGAGAGTGTTGGCAGGTGTGGGACCAAGGGAGACGGTCCCCACCCAAACCCCAGTGCCCCCAAGCACGCGAGGTGGTCTTCTGCTCAGATTGAGGAGCTCCTTGGCAAGGTGGCTCTAATTTCAGGGTGTCCCGGAAACAGGAATGGGGGCCAGGGGTGTCTAAGAAAGGGGCTCAGGCCGGTGTTCTGACTCCTCCTTGCGTATTAATACCCGGGCTTTGGGCCACCTGTCCCAGCTAGAGCCTGCTCACCCCGTCCCCTGCCTGGCCCGCCCCAGCCCCCGCAGGTCTCCGTTCAGGTGTCAAGATCCGAAGCTCCTTCTGTGCGCGGGCCTCTGCACTCCCACACCTTGGAATTCTGCTCCTTGTCAGTGTTCTCTCCCCAAGGACAGGGGTCTTGGTAATTGTCTGGGTCTCCAAGAGCCCTGCAGGGACACCCCCTCCTGGGAACTCACACAGCCCAGCCAGGTCACTAAGCCTTTGCGGGGTCCTTGTACACCTTTGGCTCCGGACGCACCTCGGCCTGTGTGGGACCCGTGCCCACTGCGGTCCCACCCTACGGATGACCGTGAACCTGTAGGGTGTTGGGCCGGCCCCTCACCCCAAGGCTGGGCAGTGCCCAGGAGCCCCCCTCTGCTCAGACAGAAGCTCCCTCAGGGGCGGGAGGGGCGGGGGGCGAGCACGGTCTGGCCCCAGGTGTGGATCGAGGATAATGAGACCCTGGGGAGGGGGGCGCACCTGCGCCACGGCGCCCCCAGCCCCGCCGTGCCGCGGCCCGCACAGAGGGTTTCCCAGGAGACCCCCCCAGGCTCCCGCTGCGCCGTGGGGGTGGGGCAGCCCTGCGGGTAGGAGCCCTGCCCGGGCCGGGCGTGCGGCGGGGATCGTGACTGCAGCCGCTTCCGTGCGGGGTCCTGGCGCGCCGGCGGCGGGGGCGACCCGGGTACCGGCGCCGTGCGGGCGACACGCGTGTCTCTGCGGGGCTGCGCGGGGTCCGCGGAGCGGCTGGGGGCGCGCGGCGCGGGCGCGGCGCTGGGCGCGGGTGGCGCTCCCGGCCGGGATGAGCTCACCGCAGTCGCGCCGGGGCTGAGCGCCGAGCGGGGCGGCGGCGGGGCGGGCGGCGGCTCCTCGGCAGCTCCGCGGCTGCCCGGGCCGCGCGCCACCATGCTGGGCCTGGACGCGTGCGAGCTGGGGGCGCAGCTGCTGGAGCTGCTCCGGCTGGCGCTGTGCGCCCGAGGTGAGCGGGTCGGGCAGGGGCCGGCGGCCAAGTGGGCGGGGGGCTCGGGGGGCGCGGCCCCAGGCGGGGAGCAGCCCCTCCCCCGCGGCAACTTTAGGGGCGCGCGTGGGGACCGACCGGGGTCTGGCCGGGGTGGGGGACTTCCTCCAGGCTCCACCCCTGTGGGGAAGGGAGCCAGGTGCGGACCGGTGGCTGGCGAAGCGGCGGCGCTGGGACCCTCTCCTCCCGGGCACCGCCGCCCGGAGCCCCTCTCCCCTGGGTGGGGCTGGGGCTGGGGCTCGGGCTCCGGCTCCGTAGGGCGTGTGGTGATCCCTAAGGAGACTGGAATAAAGTGGGCAGGGACTCAGAGTCCACTGCCCAGGGCACCAGGGAGGGGGCTTCAGGAGACCCCCCAGGGCACTAGGGGGGCGGTGCAGAGCCTGCGCCCAGGGCTTTGGAGAGAGAGGCTCCCAGCCCCCAGCACCGTGGGGAGCAACTCCTAGGACTGTGGGAAAGTGTTGAGAGACCCCGGCCCAGAGCAGGACGGTAGAGACCTGGAGGACCGCTCGGGGTGGGAGGCGGCTCTCTAGCAGGTGGCCCCCCTGACCCCGGGCTGCCCTCATTTGGAGCCTTCACTCCCTGCACCTTGGGTCTCGGTCAGGGAGGGGGACCTTGTGGACCTCCAGACCGGAGGAGCTGCAGGCCTGGTGGTCTCGAGGGCCCCTCCTGAAGGTCTGGGTGTGGTGCTGCCTCTCCCCAGGCCGCCCCTGCCCTCCGCCCGCTCCCCCTGAGCCCTGAGCGGCTTCCCCTTGAGTCTATTCGGGTAGCGGGAGGTACAGCTGGCCCAAGGGGGCTCCAGCTTGGCGCTGGAATGCCAGGGTCTGCTGGTAGCAGCTGCTCATGCCCCTCCCCCCAGTCCTCCTGGCTGACAAGGAGGGCGGGCCGTCGGCGGTGGACGAGGCGCTGGACGAGGCTGTGCCCGAGTACCGGGCGCCGGGGCGGAAGAGCCTCCTGGAGATACAGCGGCTGGACCCGGAGGACAGGAGCCTGGCCCAGTATAAGCGGGCGCTGCTGGGGCCCCTGCCGCCGGCTGTGGGTATGGCAGGGGCCTGGGGCTGGGGGGCTGGCAGGGGCCGGGGGGCATCCTGCAGACGACCAGTTTCTCTTCAGACCCAAGCCTGCCCAATGTGCAGGTGACCAGGCTGACCCTCCTGTCGGAGCAGGCTCCAGGGCCCGTGGTCATGGATCTCACAGGTAACTCGCAGGTCGCTGCCCCTGAATGCAGGCGCGGCCCTCCCAGGCGGGCTTCTGTACCCCTGTGCCCCACACCCCACATCCCGTACTCTGGGCCATCATAACCGACGGCCTCATGGGCACCACTCCCCATGTGGGGCTCCTGGAGCAGGTGTCAGCCTGGGGAGAAGTGCTGACCCTAGCTGCCGTTTCCCAATAGGGGACCTGGCTGCCCTGAAAGACCAGGTGTTCGTCCTGAAAGAAGGTGTTGATTACAGAGTGAAGATCACCTTCAAGGTGAGAGTGGCTGCAAGGCCGGGCTGTGAGGGGAGCAGGTGGGGGCACCACAGAGGCCTCGCCCCCGGAGGAACGCGCGTGCCTCTGTTCGCAGGTCCACAGGGAGATCGTCAGCGGCCTCAAGTGTCTACACCACACCTACCGCCGGGGCCTGCGCGGTGAGGGCAGCGGGCGGGGGTGGGGCTGGGGTGGGGTGGGCAGAGGACAGCCCTGACGCCCCCGCCCTCTCCAGTGGACAAGACCGTCTACATGGTGGGCAGCTATGGCCCGAGCGCCCAGGAGTATGAGTTTGTGACTCCGGTGGAGGAGGCGCCGAGGGGCGCGCTGGTGCGGGGCCCCTACCTGGTCTTGTCGCTCTTCACGGACGACGACCGGGCTCACCACCTGTCCTGGGAGTGGGGCCTCCGCGTCTGCCAGGACTGGAAGGACTGAGCCCGCAGTCCGTGTCTCCCCCACCTGGCTCAGCTGCTGCACAGGGACCCCCAAGCATCCCCGGTACCCCCGCGAGTGAGCAGACCCTCCCCTGCCCACCCCTGCTCTTTCCCAGGACCCCCTGGGCGGGCGCTGTCCCCGACTGCCCCATTAAACGTAGTCCTGCCTCGGTGCCCTGCGTGTCGCCTCTTTCTGCCTCCCCTCCCTGGGGGCTGGGGGGGCCACATGGGGCCTTATCTTTGTTGGGACAGGGCCTGGGTGCTACGTGGCAGCTGCTGCTTGGCTTCTGGCCCCCTTATCTGCCCCTGCCCGTGGGCCCTGGCAGCACCATGAGCCGCCAGCTCCTGCCTGTGCTGCTGCTGCTCCTGCTCGGGGCCTCGAGCGTGTGGGGTCAGGAGCAGGGGCCCGAGAGTCCCTCAGAGGAGCCTCCAGAGGAGGAGATCCCCAAGGAGGATGGGATCTTGGTGCTGAGCCGCCACACCCTGGGCCTGGCCCTGCGGGAGCACCCTGCCCTGCTGGTGGAGTTCTGTGAGTGCGGGGGCCGGTGGGACTGGGGACGGGCAGGGCCCGCCTGGGACCCACACCCTTTGCCTGCAAATGCAAGGCCCATGCCAGAGAGGCCTCCCCTCAGGCACTCACCCCCACTGGGCCGCAGAGCTCTCTAGGAGGGGCCTGGGTCCAGTTGGGGCAGGCAGGAGCGGTGGCAGTGCTGGGGGCACCCACAGGACATGAGCGCGCCCGGACCTCCCTGCTCTGCCAGGGGGGCATCCCACAGACTCCGCAAGGCCCCGGCCATGTTCAGGCCTGGAGGTCCCTAGAGGTTCCTGATGTGTGAGCTCTGTGGTCTCCTCACAACCTGACACACAGGAACTGTTCTCCCCTAGGAGGCCTTCACAGGCAGCCACGAGCCCAGGAGCCCCGACCTTACGGGGCAGGAAAGGGGGAAAGGAAGGGGTCTTGCCAGCTCCCCCAAGCCTTGCTGGTCCCTGTGCCACAGCCTGGGGGGCCACGGCCAGGGCTCAGGGCAGAACTGAGGAGTACGCTTGTTCCCTGCTGGGTTGTCCGGTGCGGAGAGGGTGCTGCTGCGGTTGTGGCGGCCTGGGGCACTCACAGACTCGTCCCCCAGACGCCCCCTGGTGTGGGCACTGCAAGGCCCTGGCTCCTGAGTACAGCAAGGCAGCTGCCCTGCTAGTGGCCGAGTCGATGGCGGTCACGCTGGCCAAGGTGGACGGGCCCGCGCAGCTGGAGCTGGCCAAGGAGTTTGGTGTGATGGGGTACCCCACGCTCAAGTTCTTCCACCACGGGAACCGCACACACCCAGAGGAGTACACAGGTGCGGGGCAGGCCGGTCGCTGGGGGGCGGTGGCCAGGCCCAGGCTGAGGGGAACTCCCTGCAGGACCACGGGAAGCCGAGCGCATCGTCGAGTGGCTGCGACGGCGGGTGGGGCCCAGCGCCACGCGGCTGGAGGACGAGGCGGGCGCCCACGCGCTGATCGATGCCCGGGACGTGGTGGTCATCGGCTTCTTCCAGGTAAGCCACTGGGCACAGGGCGCCAGGCTCCAGGGGCGGCGACTGTGGGACCTGGTGGCCTCACAGCGCCGGGCCCCTCAGGACCTGCAGGATGAAGATGTGGCCACCTTCTTGGCCCTGGCCCGGGATGCCCTGGACATGACCTTTGGCCTCACGAACCGGCCACAGCTCTTCCAGCACTTTGGCCTCACCAAGGACACTGTGGTCCTCTTCAAGAAGGTAGGCCAGGCCCAGGTGGGGGCTGGGGTCCGGCTGTGGCTCCCACTGAGCCACCTGCTGCTGTCCAGTTTGATGAGGGGCGGGCGGACTTCCCAGTGGACGAGGAGCTTGGCCTGGACCTGAGCGATCTGTCACGCTTCCTGGTCACACACAGCATGCACCTGGTCACGGAGTTCAACAGCGAGGTGTGCAGGCTGCAGGGACCCGGGAGGGGGTGTCCCGGGGAGGGGGAGTCCAGGGAGGGGGGCGTCTGGGCTGGGGGCCCTGAGCACCCTCCTACTGAAGAGCCAGAGCTGGTGGGGCCTGGGCTGCGGCTCCTGTGGACGTGAGCACCCTCCCTATTGCAGACGTCCCCCAAGATCTTCGCTGCCAGGATCCTCAATCACTTGCTGCTGTTTCTCAACCAGTCGTTGGCTGTGCACAGGGAGCTCCTAGCAGGCTTCGGGGAGGCAGCTCCCCACTTCCGGGGGCAGGTACTGGGAGTCTGGGGGGAGGGGCAGCTGGACAGTGGTGGTGCCAGCGTGGCCTCCCTGCCACAGGTGCTGTTCGTGGTGGTGGACGTGGCGGCTGACAATGAGCAAGTGCTGCAGTACTTTGGCCTCAAGGCTGAGGCAGCCCCCACCCTGCGCTTGGTCAACATTGAGACCACCAAAAAGTACGCACCCGTGGATGGGGACCCTGTCACTGCGGCTTCTGTCACTGCCTTCTGCCACGCAGTCCTCAAGGGCCAAATAAAGGTTCGCTGCAGACTGCCCATAGCAGGAGGGGAGCCATGACCTCATCCCACCAGCTTGGTAGGGGATGGGAACAGCAGCCCTCAGCAGTCCCCACCCTGCGGAGGGGCCCCCCCGACCCCAGAGGATCCCCCCACCAGCCCTGTGGGGGATTCCTGGCAAAGCACCTGGCCTGGTTTCCCCCAGCCCTATCTCCTGAGCCAGGAGGTACCCCCTGACTGGGATCAGAGGCCAGTTAAGACCCTCGTGGGCAAGAATTTTGAGCAGGTGGCTTTTGATGAAACCAAGAATGTGTTTGTCAAGTTCTGTGAGTGCTGAGGGAGGCAGGGAGTGTGGGCTGGGCAGGGAGTGCCCGGGTGACCGTGCTGAAGGGCCCCCATCCTAGATGCCCCCTGGTGTACCCACTGCAAGGAGATGGCCCCTGCCTGGGAGGCGCTGGCCGAGAAGTACAAAGATCATGAGGACATTATCATCGCTGAGCTGGACGCCACGGCCAATGAGCTGGATGCCTTCGCCGTGCATGGCTTCCCTACCCTCAAGTACTTCCCAGCGGGGCCGGGTCGGAAGGTATGGGGGTCAGCTGGCTGGGAAGAAGCTGGGACGCCATCTTCCTGGGTGTGGGGCTGGGCCCTGGCGTGTCCTCGCGTGTCCTCCTGCCCCTCCTTAGGTGATTGAATACAAAAGCACCAGGGACCTGGAGACCTTGTCCAAGTTCCTGGACAATGGGGGTGAGCTGCCCACGGAGGAGCCCCCGGAGCAGCTGGCACCCCCGTCACCGGTGGGTGTCCCTAAGCCAGGGCTCCAGGCCTCTGCACAAATCCTCTCTACACAGGGTTGGCAGGGGCTGGGGGAAGGCCAGGATGGAAGCAAAGCTTCGAGCTGCACCTGTGCCCCTTTATAGGAGCCACCCACCAACTCCAGTGTGGGGTCCAAGGAGGAGCTGTAGTATCCCCGTGTCCCCCACACCACTGCTGGAAAGCGGCAGCCCCCTCGGGTGCTGGAGGAAGCCGTGCACTGTAAATAAAGAGCTTGGTTCTGGACTGCGTGTGCCTGGTCCCTGAGCATGGCTGGACGGTGCAGCTCTGCCCAGCTGGGGGCTCCCGGGCAGGAAGGTGGAACACATGACCATTCCAGCTGTCAGGCTCTGTGCTCCAGGATGCCCCCCATGCCCGCGGAGGCCAGGTGGGCTGAGGCTGGCAGACACACCACAGCCGGGGCAGGTTCAAAAACAGTTTTATTTCATTATTATCTAAGTACCTTTGAAAAGATAATTGTACAAGTGTCATCGCATGAAAAACAGACTCGGGCAGCCCCTGCTGGCCCTGGCCTGAGAAATGTACATATTTACACGGGCCCTGAGAAAGAAGGACCCAGGACCGCGCAGCCGGCAGCGGGAGGCAGGCGCAGGGCCCCGTCGCCGATTCGCACAGTGGCAGGCAAGACAAGCTGTGGTGAAGGCACTCGGTGGCACATACAATTTACACAGGCCCTGCAGGCCCCTGTGCCCGGGCCTGGGCCCAGCCAGACCCCAGGGTACGTGGGCAAATCCCAGAGGGAAAGTAGATCCCAGCACGTGTATGCCCAGGGGAGGCGCCGGGGGTCACTTGAAGCCCGAAGCAGGGACCACGGCTGCCCCCTCCAAGTATTGCTATGGGGAGTGGTCAGGGCTGCTTCCTTGGGGGCAGGACAGAAGCCCGTAGACCACGTGGAGGGACCCCACCCACCCAGACACAGGCAGACTGCAGGGGTGGGCCACAGGCCCGCACTGCTCCCTGCAGGGCTCCTGAGTACAGGTCATCCCCTGGCTGTGACAGCTGTGTGCCACACCTGTGCCCGCCGAGGGCCTAGCCTGACGCCACGGCCAGCCAGTCAGTCCACCTTCTCCACTTTGCCGATGATCTTCTCCTCAAAGACGGGCAGGACAGCCCCATCCTCTCGGACCTCCTCAAACACCACCCCACAGTCAAACTCGTCGCTCACTTTCTTGAAGTAGTATCTGCAGAACGAAGGTGAGGCGCGAGTGAGCAGACAGTGCCGCAGAGGGAGGAGCATGGGACAGCGTGTCCACAACCCTGCCCGGGGAGCCTCCTGTCAATGCCCCACGCCCCCATGTGTGTGTGCTACTCCCAGAACCACAGTGTGCAATGACCACGTGTGGGTGACGGGGGCAGCCATGGGTGGGAGGCACCCAGCGTCCCCATGCAAGTGCCTGTACGGGCTTCTAAGGAGCGGCAGGGGGAAGTGCCTCCTTCCCAAGGGCTGAGCCCTGCGGAGGTGTCTCCCGACAGGGCCCTCCCTCAAGCACCACATCCTCCAACACACTCCTGGGGCGTTTGCACAGTCGCCTATGGACAGAAGGAATCACGTGCCAGGCTCTGCCGGGCTCGGGGGGTCAGGCCCCCTCTGCTCACCCACCAGTGCTGACATGGAGCCTCCAGCGCTGGCTTTAGGCAGGGCCCAGCAGGGCCCAGCATGGCTGAGCGGCTCAGGGCGAACCCTGGCAGGAGGCACCTGGCTTTTGCAGTCTCCAGAGCCCGGCATGAGGTGCAGACCATCGTGTCTGCGTCTCTGTTTCCCCGCCCACAAGAGGAAGGCCTTGGATGGGGTCCCTTCAGAGCCGCTCAGTCCTGTGGCATCAAACGCCCGATGCCACCCTCAGCCCACAGCTTGGAGAGGTGGCTCAGGTGCGATGAGTGACTTGAGATGAAATGGCATGAAACTTCCATGCCCCTAGGCACCCACACACCCTGCGGGGAGGGGGCACTGGCCTTACACTCACCGGTAGCTGCCCTTCTTGGTCAGCAGCTCCTTGAACTGGCCCAGGGTGACGGCGCGGCCCCTCACCAGGGTGCGGTAGGGGATGGGCTCCCCGCAGAAGTAGTACGCCACGACGATGCTGTCGCACGCCTGCGCACTCCCACCGCCTGCCTTCCGCTGCGACCGTGCCCTGGGGAAAGAAAGGCAGCAGTGGTCCCTGGATCTGGACTGAGGTCCCACAGGGTCCCTCCCGCTGGCCTCAGACGGCCAGCAAAGGGCAAGGCAGGCCCATGGCGGTGAGCTGCACGCCATTCACAAACAGCTGGGGCCCCGGGCCCCTCTGCCCACCCCCAACGCCTCAAACTGCGGCCTAGTCCAGTACCAGCTCCACTCACCGTGAGCACAAAGGTCTCCCCGCTAGCCCACAGCCCTCCACTGGCTGGGGCCTGGCCATGGGGCTGCTGCAGCTCCCCACTCTAGGATGGCGGGGCAGGCTGCAAGGCTCCCATCCCAGGAAGACCTACCCCCCAAACTTTAAACGCAGCTAAAGGGCAAGGATTGGACAAACAACTGCATGATTTCCAGCTAAGCCGACTCTGCAGGACCAAGGGTGGCAGCCAGCAGGCCCTTCCGAGGGAGAGAAGCTGCCACCGTCTCCTGCCCAGGCTGGGCCCTCCTCCTGCAGGTGTTGTGCGGCCACAGCCATGCCAGGATGACAGGCAGGGTGCTTGCTCTCGTGCCCCCCCCACCCCCACTCCCACCCCCAGGTCCCTCAGACGGCTCCAGAAGCTGCACTGGATCACTGGGGTTCAGCCCTTGGGTCTCCTCCTGGCTGGGTGCATCAGAGCCTTCCACAGCCAGCGTCATGGCAGGAAGGCCGCGGGGGTCACCTCAGCCATGTGACCATCTACTTCGCACCCCAGGCCCCCAGCCAGCTGCGTACTTGGACTTTGTCCCCGTGCCACATCCTCGGAGCCCCCTGGAGCCAGGCCCATCAGAGAAAAGCCAACATGTAGGGGCTTCCCCAGGGACACGTGAAGGCCACCCCAGCGCACCTGAAGGACAAGAGCTGCAAGGGACCAGCATTTGGGAGAAGCCTGGCAAGGCCCAGGGGACCCCTGTTCTCAAGGCCCCTCTTTGGGGTGTGCTCCTCCTGCTGCCTTGAGCCGACGGCACACGTGGAACCATGTGGTGTCAACACGGCGAGCCTTTCTCACTAGGGCTTGGAGTGGTCAGCGTTCCAGGTTGGAGCAGAGCCCAGCCTCGCTGACTGCACCGGCTGGACAGACACGCACACAGTGGTCCAGACCCACACGGCAAGCAGCTGCACCTCAGTGCCTGCAGCTCTGACCCTGCTCAAGCCAGGCCTGGCAGGGACCAGCCAGTTCCAAGCTGGGCAGGGGTGGGTCTCTGCCCCTCAGCAGGCCTGGCTGTGGTGCCCAGGCCTCCTGCCAGCCTGTTGGTCACTTGCTGTCATGCTGGTCAGCGTCTCCTTTGAGGGAGACGGGAGAAGGTTCTAGAGGAGCCTGGAGTCTGAGGCTGCCGGGACCCTCTCCTTCCATAGCTGCTTCCAGTGTGGTGCCTGAGCTCGGGGCCCAGGATGGCGGCTCCACCACTGGACCTGGCTTAGAACGCCTGGGCCGGGGTGGGCAGGACTGGGAGGACCCTCGGGACGCACGTACTCTGTCTCGGAGAGCTCCATGTCCGACACGGCTGGTACCACGCGCAGCACTGGCGCGCACGCTGGCCTGACGCAGGCGCGTCCCCGCCGCATAACCTCCTGCACATACCTAGGGAACAACCCGCGTCAATGGTGGCTGCGCTGGCTGCCACCAGCCCTGGGGAGGGAGCCTCGACCAATGCTGCCGGGCAGACAGTGTGCAGGGGCTGCACAACTCCCCAGTGAAGGCTCCAAGTGGGAAGGCTGGATGGGACACTGAACCCCCTTCCAGGCCTGGATGGTGCCAGACGCTCCCAGCACTGTCGAGAAAGGCCACCCTTTTGTTCACGGCGGGGCGCCCCGCACTCACGATCTGGACACCGACCCCCCGAGTTCCCTGGACCACACTTTGGGGAGCTTCTAATCTGGGGTGCTAGGATCCCACCACCTCCCCTCTGCTAGGACAACTTCACACAGCGGGGAGCCCTCCAGGAGCCTGTCCTCAGGCCTCTGGCCTCGATTACCCACCGAAGGCATGCACACTGGGTCTGGAGCATGGCAGCTCTGTCTGCACCTCAGGGAGGCTGAGGGCCCTCCGAGCCACCAGTGAAGCCCTCCACGGGCTGGCAACATGGCAGCTCCTCTCATGTGAACACCTGCACCTGGATGCGCCAGGCAACCCTGATGACTTCTACTCCGACGTCCCGGCAGGGTCCTGCACCCGACCTGCACCTGCGCTCCCCTTCAAGCCTCAGCTGCTCAAAAAAGCCCACATCCACTGGATGGACAAACGCGGCGGCCATACCAGGCCAGCAGGGCTGTGCCTCAGAACAGCAGCAGGGGTCCCACGGCTCAGGGAGCGTCCACTGCCATCACAGGGGTCTGTGGGTGCCCGGCGGGGAAGAGCAGACGCAATCTGGAGAGACCCCTGCTCAGCCCAGCAGAGGCGCCCAGACAAGCCCAGGGCTTCAGACCATTGCACGCAAGGCCCGCCCACTGCTCATCTGAGCCAGCCCGGTCATGTCCCAGCTCTAAGCACCAGGCACCAGGCTCCTGCATGGCACAGGGCTCTGACTCCTTGTTGGCTGAATACCATCAGAGGGTCGCAGACATTTCGCCATAAAGTGAACACGTTTTTGTTCGAGGTATCTGTGACTCTTTCTGGCCACAGAGCTGGCGTTAGACTCGGAGCCTCCTAGAAGCTCAGGAACCTTTAATGACTTGAGACACATGCAGGCTTTCGGCTGAGAAGGGTCTGAACCCGAATGCCAGTTCAGCAGGACAGGGCCCCTGGAGTAGTGCAGCCCCAAACCTAGAGGCCTGGGATGTGGGGCTGGACCCCAGGCCCCAGACGACCCAAGGTGGACAGGAGGAGCTGGTGACCTCTGACAGCAACCATGGCCTCCGTGTGACCACAGCCCCAGGGCCCAGGTGAGCTACTGGCTCCCAAGACCCTCACAGAGAGCCTGATGGGTCTGGAATTCCAGTGACCCCGATGGCCAGGAAAACTGCCTCGTGACCAAGCTGAAAGCGTTGGAGAAGCCAGGCTCTAGCCTGGAGGAAAACACTGCCCCAACAAAGGGGAGACCTCCTTACAGTCCAGGCAGAAGCCACCCTGCCCTGGGGAAAGAACAGGGTCTGGCTATGGGGGCCCAGAAGGCAGAAGAGGTCATAGGGAGGAGGAGCTGTAGGCTGGCCATCCAGGATGACAGCTCCACGTCTACACAGGTTCCAGAACCACGTAGCTTCCCCACCACGCAGAGCCACGGAGAGCTCCTGGGGTGCCAGTCAAAAGGCAGCCGCCATGCCCCCAGGACCCCTGCCTCAACGTCCAGGCTGCTGTGCAGCAGTCAGGAGCCTCTGGCTGATTCAGCATCCCCCGCAAGCCGGGGCCCTGCAGTGTGAGCCCCTCCTTCCGGAAGAACAGAGAGCACAGTGGCCTCAGGCGTGCGAAAGCTGCTGCCCACCCTGTGTCCACAGCAGGGCCACGTGCCACCTCACCCCTCAGTGGCAGGAAGGGCACAACGGGGCGCAGGACACGGAGAGGGCCGTTTTCCACCTGAGGGACTTCTACAAAGACCTGAGACCGGGGAGCTTCAGCCCCAGGGGGAGCACTGTGGAGCCCCAGACCCACCCCACCCTGCCCTACCTCTGCTTGGAGGGTGCCCGGCTGGCCCTTTTTTCTTCCTCTTCCAGACGGCGGCGCGCCTCCTCCAACTGGGTGAGGGGGTTGGGAGCTGGGTGGGGTGGCATCGTGGGGTCTTGGATAAAGAGGTGGGAGGGCTGCACAGAGGTCCGGAGCTGAGGGCCAGCCCAGGGGTGCACGGCCCCGGAGCGCTCAAGGGACAAGGGTCTGGAGTTCTCATGGGACTGTGGCTTCCTCGTCCCTGAAGACCTTGGGGAACAAGAGAACAAGTTGGGGCCGTGGTCAACACCGTGGCTGGGCTGCCTGGTGAGCCTGCAACCCTCTCCCGAGGGGCAGTATGGGACAGGGGCACTGGGGCCTGACCACCAAGCCACATGGACATCTTCCTCAGACCACACAATAAAAACATCGCCGCCAGGCAGGGTGGCTGGCCCCTGTGATCTCAGCACTTTGCAAGGCTGAGGCAGGCATATCACCTGAGGTTGGGAGTTTGAGATCAGCCTGGCTAATGTGGTGGAAACCCCGTCTCTACTAAAATATACAAAATTAGCTGGGCGTGGTGGCACATGCCTGTAATCCCAGCAACTCCGGGAGCCTGAGGCAGGAGAATCACGAACCTGGGAAGCAGAGGCTGCAGGGAGCTGGGATTGTGCCACTGTACTCCAGCCTGGGTAACAGAGTGAGACTGGTCTCCCCACCCATCCCCCCAAAATAATCCCTCATTCCCCCATAATCCCAGCACTTTGGGAGGCTGAGGTGGGCGGATCGCCTGAGGTCAGGAGTTGGAGACCAGCCTGGCCAACATGGCAAAACCACCCTGTCTCTACTAAAAATCCAAAAATCAGCCGGGAATGGTGGTTGGCGCCTGTAATCCCAACTACTTGGGAGGTTGAGGCAGGAGAATTGCTTGAACTCAGGAGGTGGAGGTTGCGACGAGCCAAGATCGCACCACTGCACTCCAGCCTGGGCAGAAGAGCGAGATTATCTCAAAAAAAAAAAAAAAGGAGTCAAAGGCTGGTGGCTCATGCCTGCAATCCCAGCATTTTAGGAGGCCAAGGCAGGAGGATTGCTTGGGCCCAAAAGCTTGAGACCCGCCTGGGCAACACAGTGAGACCCCATCACAACAAAAAAATGAGCCAGACAGGGTGGTGTGCACCATCTGATCCCTTGGGAGCCCCGGAGAAGCGATGAGCCTGCCCGCCCCAGTCGGCACTGGACAGGGACCCCATGGCCTTGTGGGACAGGCTTCAAACCCAGGCAGGGGTGCCGCGCCCCAGGTGCTCAGCTGCCTCAGTTCTCACCATGCAATGTGAAGGGAGGTGTGCCATGGCCAGGGTCTGGGCGCTGGGGGCAAATCAGGGTCTAAGATTGAGGAAGCTGGGGCCACCCACCCAACCAGGGCCGAGGCTTCCCGGCACCACCCTTGGCCTGTGGCCACCCTGCTGGGCACAAGTGCAGGCTCAGGAGGCAAGCAGGGGCGACATGAAGACTGGTCCAGGGGGCAGCAGCAGCAGGACTGACCTGTGATGCCAGGCCCTTGCTCCACACCACACGCGTGGTCTCTGCCCTTCTGGCTACACAAGAGCCTCCCCACTGCTCACCAGGAGGGCCAGGTGTGAGCAAGAAGGCTTCTCCCATGGGAGCCCTCAGGAGTGACAGTCAGCTGTGAACTTCCCAGGTGACTGAGGTCATTCTCATGTGGGGGTGGTGTCAGACTGGAAATAGCCTCCCCAGAGCAGCTGTGTGCTGCCTGCGGGGGTGAGAGCTGCGTCAGCTTGGGCCTTCAGGGACATTCTCTCTGGGGACACAGGGTTTTCCTCCTGGAGACATGGGGCCTCTCTCCCAGGCCCGCAGAGCGTGCTGGAGGGTGCCCAGGAAGGTGCCACAGTGAGAGGGGAGTGTGCACAGTGAAGCTGCGCGGGGGCCGTGGGCGGCAGGCCTGGCGATGTGCGGCGCTCACCCGTGCCCAGCCCTGCGGTGCCTGCTGATCTCCTTCTCGCCCTCGATGATCCACTGCATGATCTTCTGGTTCTTCTCCGCGTCCTCTGGGGCGCCTTGAACCTCCGTGCTGGCATTCTTCCCCGACTCGGCCTTCTTGGCGTTTCTTTTGCATGCCATGCCCACCTTCCCACTGCAAGGGCAAGAGCGACACTGGTGAGTCGCCACAGCAGAGGCTGAGCCCCTTCCCCATCTGCGAGGCCCCCACCCGGTCTCTCCCGTGGGGCAGCAGCTGCCTCCTAGCTGTCCTGGTGCTGCCTGGGCTTTGGTCACTGCTCACCCCCAGCAGACTGAGGGCCAGAGCTGGAGCCAGCGTCCGGCTATGGCCCCTGACCTTCATCTCCCACCTGAGGTGGTGCGCACTCCCCTGACACAGAGCCCAGCCTGCTCCCTCCACCAGAGGGGGCTCCTGTCTGCTGCTGGTGGCCCTGGGTTTCCTGAGTTTTATAGGGAGGTTCCAGCCTTCTGCAAGGACACAGCCTCACCCCCAGCACCCTCCTTGCTTACAAGCGCATGCTCACCTGTGGCCCAGGCCATCGCTGGCATTGGGGGCAGCACCCACACTCTCAGAGTAGCCTCGGGGCTTTGCCCCATGGATGTGTGGCTCCGGGCCCCACGCGAAGCTGCTCTGGGCCCTGCGGGCAGCCTCAGCCTCCACCTGCTCCTTGGGCCGGGCTATGCCGTGGTGGACGTGGTGGTGGACGTGTCGGTGGTGGTGCAGGCCGGCCGCATCCAGCTTCGCCCCTGACTTGGGCGCGTGCTTCCCGTGCCCCGAGGCTGCACCTCCCAGCGCCACTGGCATCTTGGCTACATGCCCACTGTCCGGGGAGCGGTGGCCAGGCCCTGGTGACTGGCGGCCAGGTGTCCTCAGCACACGCTGCACGTGCTCATCCAGGATGCTCTCGGGGTTCTCCTCATGTGCATCCCGGAGCCCAGCACAGCCCACGTCCACACAGCGGGGTGGGAAGTGGTACCAGGTGGCCGTGAGAGGCAGCTTGTGACATGGCCCTGGGGGACCTGAAGATGGGTCGCCATCTTCACCTTCCTCCTCCTGTGTGGGGACAAGCAGCACCATCACTCCTCAGCGCCATCCGCACACGTGGGGAGAACAAAAAGCATCAGGCCTGGCCCAGCGGCCCCCAGCAGATGCCAGGCAAGCCCAGGGTGGCTGCGGGACCTCCCCACTGGTCCTGTCCCTGAGGATGGAGAGGCAGGGCGGGGCACAGAGGGAAGGGGCGGTGACAGTGGGGACTCAAGGAATGCAGTGTGTGCGCTGGCTGTGGGCGGAGCTCTGCACAGATTTAGTTTTGTGTTTTCTTTTTGAGACAAGTTCTTGCTCTGTTGCCCAGGCTGGAGTACACTGGTGTGCTCTCAGCTCACTGCAGCCTCCGATTCCTGGGCTCAAGAGATCCTCCCATCTCAGCCTCCACAACGGTGGAGACCACAAGCATGTGCCACCACACCTGGCTAATTTTTTTGTATTTTGGCACAGATGGCGCTCTCACCATCTTGGCCAGACTGGTCTTGAATGCCTGAGCTCAAGCAATCTGCCCGTCTTGGCCTGTTTTTTTAATAAAGATTTCTGTTTTCTTTCAATTGACTTTTCCTATTCCTTAACTTTATTGCCATCAATATATTTCTGAGACACAGTCTTGCTTTGTCACCCAGGCTGGAGTGCAGTGGCACAATCTCAACTCACTGCGACCTCTACCTCCCGGGTTCAAGCAATTCTCCTGCCTCAGCCTCCCCAGTAGCTGGGATTACAGGAACACACTGCCACACCTGGCTAATTTTTGTATTTTTAGTAGAGATGGGGCTTCACCATGTTGGCCAGGCTGGTCTTGAACTCCTGACCCTGTGATCCACCAGCTTTGGCCTCCCATTCTATTTTAAGGAGAATGTCACGGTTACATAAAAGGGCTCTTGGGTTTTGGGTTTTGTACATGTTGCTATGCTTCCTGATGGGTTTCCACATTAAGCCAGTAGAGTTTCTTTTTCTTTTTCTTTTTTTAAATAAAGACAGGATTTCACTATGTTGGTCAGGCTGGTCTTGAACCCCCGACCTCAGGTGATCCGCCCGCCTTGGCCTCCAAAGTGCTTGGTTTACAGGTGTGAGCCACCGCGCCCGCCAGCCAGTGGAGTTTCACTTGATTCTCAGTTAACAGGTGACAAAGGCTAGCTGCCAGTGAAAACAACTGACTGCTTTAATTCCAAGTTGCATCTCATATTTATGTTCTCATCTTATTGGATTGACAAACTAAAACAGTGCTCAGTGAATCTGGTATTAATACAAAAGAAAGGGAGGGAACTAAGCTACCCTGTATTTATTTATTTATTTGTTTGACAGAATTTCACTCTTGTGGCCCAGGCTGGAGTGCAATGGCACAATGCTGGCTCACTGCAAGCCCCCGCTCCTGGGTACAAGCAATTCTCCTGCCTCAGCCTCCTGAGTAGCTGGGATTACTGGCACCCCCTACCACACCCAGCTAATTTTTTTTTGTCTTTTTAGTAGAGACAGGGTTTTACCACATTGGCCAGGCTGGTCTCAAACTCCTGAACTCAGGTGATCCACCTGCCTCAGCCTCTGAAAGTGCTGGGATTACAGGCGTGAGCCACCGAGCCGGGCTATGCAGTGGTACGATCGTGGCTCAATGTAGCCTCAACCTCTGGGGCACAGGCGATGGTCCTGCTTTCAGCCTCCCAAGTAGCTGGGACCACAGGCGCATGCCACCAGACCCCATTAATTTTTCTGTTTGTTTTGTAGAGATGAGGATCTCGCTATGTTGTTCAGCCTGCTCTTAAACTCTGGGTCTCAAGTGATCCTCCTGTCTTGGCCTCTCAAAGTGTTGGGATTACAGATGTGTGCCACTGTGCCTGCCTACCTCGTATTTTAATATAAACAAACCTCCCAACATTTAGCACCAAACTCTCACACCTGCAAAAGTATCCAAACACAACTGGAACAGGTGTGCCCCGAGCTAGTGTGGGCTTGGTTGTGGGCGCCTGTACTGGGGCTGAGGGTGAAGTAAGGCACTCGAGAGGACAGATGAGCGCTGGAGCAGGGCTGGGGGACAGGAGGGTGGTAGGCAGGCATCCCCTGGTGGACGCAGCTAAGCTGCCTCCCTGTCCTTGGCTTTGTAGGACTGCAGGGTACTCTCGGGGAGACCCTTGGTTAAGGACGAAAGGAAGGAAGAGCTGTGAGTTTTGATGTCATCCACCATCTCGGCGGAGCTCTGCATCTGTGGGGACTCTATCACCGGGCTGTGAAAGGTTACAGATTAACTTAACCATTCTTCTTTGTACTTTAATTTCCCGAATTTTACAATGAAAATAGGTTATTGTAAAAATCTGGAGTTATTCCTTTTAGGGAAGGACTACTACTTATAGCAGGGTGTCTAAGAATCACACTGAACCGATGTGCAAGCTACCAGCGCAGGCAGCTGTCCCTGGGCTTGAGGGCTCTGCCCACAGGTTATCCCCTGAACTGGCATGGCAGGAATACAGGGGTTCTTCATTCTAGCGTTTTTTTTGAGATGGAGTCTTGCTCTTGTTGCCCAGGCTGGAGTGCAGTAGCACGATCTCGGCTCCCTGCAACCTCTGCCTCCCAGGTTCAAGTGATTCTCCTGCCTCAGCCTCCCAAATAGCTGGGACTACAGGCAACACCCCAGCTCATTTTTTTTAAGATGGATTCTCACACCGTCACTCAGGCTGTAGTGCAGTGGTGTGATCTCAGCTCACTGCAATCTCCACCTCCTGGATTCAAGCAATTCTCCTGCCTCAGCCTCCTGGGTAGCTGGGACTACAGGCGTGAACCACCATGCTCAGCTAATTTTTTTGTATTTTTAGTAGAGATGGGGTTTCACCATGTTGGCCAGGCTGGTCTTGAACCTTGGCCTCAGGTCATCCACCCGCCTCGGCCTCTCAAAGTGCTGGGTTACAGGCATGAGCCACCACATCTGGCCAACTCTAGTATTTTCTGTTCGGTCAAAGGACACTGCTCAAAAAAATAAAAAATAAATAAAAAAATAAAAAAAAGTGGCCGGGTGTGGTGGCTCACGCCTGTAATCCCAGCACTTTGGGAGGCCAAGGTGGGTGGATCACCTGAGGTCAGGAGTTCAAGACCAGCCTGGTAATCATGGTGAAACCCCATCTTTAAAAAAAAAAAAAAAAAAAAAGGACACTGCTCACTTCTTGGCAGCAGGTGCCCCTCCCTCCCGGGCCCTGGCGGTGCTGCACCCACAGTCTGTGGGCACCCCCGTGCTCCCTGTTGCTGGGACAGAGCCAGGACTCCATGGGGTGGGGAAGCCTTAGGAGTCAGAGGTGAGAGCCGCACACTCAGCACCTGTGGCTACACCTGCCTTTAACATGTCTCGCTTAAGGCTGGGTGCAGTGGCTTTTCACAACTGAAATCCCAACACTTTGGAAGGCTGAGGTAGGAGGATTGCTTGAGGCCAGGAGCTCAAGACCAGGATAAGCAATAAAGCAAGATTCTGTCACTACAAAAAAAATTATTAAAAAAAAAAGTTTCACTCAAAATGTGAACCTGCCCTACCAGAAGCACATACTATGACTGGCTCGAGGTGCAAAGATGAGCAGAAAATTACAACAGCCAACACGACAGAGAAGCAGCAAAGGCTTCCTTTCCTACATTTCTTCTGCGAGCATGTTTAAGGGCTGCCAACCTTCACCCACCATACAAATGACAGTGCTGATGTCACAGCCCTTGGGCCTGGGTGTGGCCTGCTGATGTGTGTCCGTATTTCATGGCAACTCTGTTTCCAATGTTTGGTGTTCAGACGAGCTGTCAGAGGCTAAAACTGTGCTCCACCACTTCCTTCAACAACCCGTTGACACTCCCAGGAGGAACCTTAATGAACGCCGGCCTCACACGCACACAGCAGCCTCCTTGGGGCCACCCCGGGAAGCAAGGGAGCCAGTGGCTCTGCAAGGCGAGGCCTCACTCCTGCAGCCGCTGGAACCGCAGGACACTGATGCTGCTCCTTCCAGCTTTGCAACACCGGCCAGGCCCTGATCTTGGAGCACAAACTCCCTGAGTCCTTTCCTTGGGGGACTGTGGAGAGGGTGAACTCGGCACCTGCAGAGCAACGGAGCTGGCACCGCCCACACCTGTGCCCTGCCCAGGTGGGGGAAGACGAGAGGATGCAGCAAAAACAGTTTACTGAGGATACAAAAATTGATGTGTATGTGTGTGAAACATTTTCACACACACCCCTTCCTGGAGAGCTTGACCATCTGCATGACCACACCTGGCCCGCGCCATGAACTCAGCTTCTCAGTGAGCTGTGAGGCCTGCCTGTGAGCTCAATGCAGCGCCCAGAGCATTGCTTCCAGGCTAGGCACTGTCCACGCCACCTGTATCCACCCTCATGGTAGCATCTCCAGACTTCAGGGCACAGCTTACCCGGGTTGTGGGTGAAAGAGCGGGTGCACCAAGGGTTCTCCTGTGGTCGGGGGAGAGCTGAGGGTCTGCATTTTACATCAGGGATCAGGTGCAGAAACAATTCCTTGAAAAAAACTACGTTTTGAACGTAGGCATGGAAACGCTTACTAATGTATACATTTTGTGAATACTTCATTCACAAAATATTGAAAGGGGAATGGAGGACGATCCCACTCCATGGTGCCGCTGACCACCCACAGGAGTTAATCTGGCTAAGAGAAAAGCAAAGGCCTTTTTTTTTTTGACGCAGGTTGCTGTGTCACCCAGGCTGGAGAGCAGTGGCGAAACCTTGGCTCACTGCAGCCTCGACCTCCCGGGCTCAAGTGACCTTCCTACCTCAGCTTTCTGAGTACCTGGGACCACAGGTGTGCGCCACCACCCCTGGCTAATTTTGAAATTTTTTCTAGAGACAGGATTTTGCCATGTTGCCCAGGCTAGTCTCAAACTCCTGGGCTCAACTGAGTTGTTCACCTCGGCCTCCCACAGTGCTGGGATCACAGGTGTGCCCCACCTGCACAGCCAGCAAAGGCAGCTCTGCAAGTGAGACAGCCAGGTGGTAAGGGGTCTCCAGAGAACCTCCAGCCGGCCTGCGCACTGGGAGGAGTGCGCACGGGCTGGAGCCGCAGAAGTCTGCACGGTCTGCAGCAGGAAGGAGCCCGGCCCCTCTTCCTGGGTGGAACCTGGCATTCAATCTGTGAGGAGGGAATCACACTAGAAGAACTCTGGCTTCGTGGAGTTTTTTTTTTTTTTTTTTTTTTTTTTGAGATGGAGTTTCACTCTTGTCGCCCAAGATCTTGGCACACTGCAGCATACACCTCTTGGGTTCAAGCGATTCTCCAGCCTCAGCCTCCTGAACACCTGGGATTACAGGCACCCGCCACCATGCCCAGCTCATTTTTGTATTTTTAGTAGCGATGGGGTTTTGCCATGTTAGCCTGGCTGGTCTCTAACTCCTGACCTCAGGTGATTCACCCGCCTCAGCCTCCCAAAGTGCTGGGATTAGAGGCATGAGCCACCACACCCAGCCCTGCTTCCCTTTTACCTTTTCACGTAATAAACCTTTCACCTTTCAAATTGTCTGCGAGCCTAATTTTTGGTAGTTGTGTGAAAAGGATCCCTGTCTTTAGCTGAACTAAGGAAAGAGTCCTACAACAGAAGTGCCTAGAGGGCCGTGCACCATGGCCTCAAGGAACCAAGCGTGCCCAGGAGACGGTGGAATGTCTTAGGCATCGCGGCCCTGAGCACATGCAGAAAGGACTCCTGCATGCCACCAGCCCTTCCTGCTGGGCACATGCTCGTCCCACTCACCACCCGCATGGGGTGAAGAAGCTGAGGTGATCACCTGCTGCGGCCTCAGGCTGTGGCCCTGCCACCCATGAAGTTCGTGACCAGGTACAGCAGGCAGCTGTGTCACTCCTGGCTCCTTCAATGAGGGTGCCCAAGGTGTTCTCTGGGCCTCTGAGGGTGGGGATGGGGCAGCTGGGACAGCCCCCCCGATCTAAGACTCAGCTGCAGAGAAAGGGGCGGGGGACTCAGCATGGAGGCCTCATGGGTCAGCAGGCCTCGGCCAGCCCTGGACATGCCCATGAGAAATCGGGGCCAAAGCTGTCCTGAACATCAGGACATCCAAGCTGTCAGACACAGCGCGAAACCGACGTGGCCCACTCACCATGCGCACACGCTTCAGCCGCTCCTCCAGCTTCTCCTCAGCCTCCCGCGTGCGCTGCACAGCCTCCAGGCGGTGGATGAGCTCCTCGGCGAACTTCTGTGGCTCCACGCGGACCTCCTTTGGCACGCGATACGTGCGCTATGAGGGAGAGGACCGTGAGGTACGTGGATAGAAAGATCACTGGCAGAAAGTGTCTTTGTGAAGGGAAAGAGTGTGCAGTATCAATGCTGTATTTTATTTTATTTTTTTTTTTGAGATAAAGTCTAGTTCTGTTGTCCAGGCTGGAGTGCAGTGACGTGATCTCAGCTCACTGCAGCCTCCAGCTCCTGGGTTCAAGCGATTCTCCTGCCTCAGCCTCCTGAGTAGCTGGGATTACAGGTGCCTACCACCACGCCCGGGTAATTTTTGTATTTTTAGTAGGGATGGGGTTTCGTCATGTTGGCCAGGCTGGACTCAAATTCCTGACCTCAGGTGATCCGCCTGCCTCGGCCTCCCAAAGTGCTGGGATTGCAGATGTGAGCCACTGTGCCCGGCGTTTGCTGTATTTTAAAGCAAGCGTTTACTTTTTCCTCCTTTCAGTTGAGAATCAACTTCCTCACAACACCTCTTTTCCTGTCTGGCCAGTCTGTCCTTCATTCCCCACAGACCCAGGAGACAGGGTTGCTTCAGGACACACGGCCAGTGCTCCCCACCCCCTTCAGAGAAACACTCGAGAAAACCACAGGGACTGTCAGCCTGGCTCAGGGTGCAGAAGACCCTCGAGGCCCCACAGCAGGGAGGGGACACACAGGACTTGGAGGACAGGGGAGGTCTGGGAAAGGTGGGCTTTCCTTTTTAAAAGAGTATCAAGGCCAGGTGGTGGCTCGCGCCTACAGTCACCACACTTTGGGAAGTAGAGGCGGGCAGATCATTTGAGCCCAGAAATTAGACACCAGCCTGGCCAACAAAGTGAGATCTCATCTCTACAAAAAAAAAAAAAAAATTTTTTTTCTTTTTTTTTTTGAGACAGAGTCTTGCTCTGTCGCCAGGTGCCAGGCTGGAGTGCAGTGGCGCGAGCTCGGCTCACTGCAACCTCCACCTCCCGGGTTCAAGCAATGCTCCTGCCTCAGCCTTCCAAGTAGCTGGGACTACAGGTGTGTGCCACCACGCCCAGCTAATTTTTGTATTTTTTAGTAGAGATGGAGTTTCACCATGTTGGCCAGGATGGTCTCGATCTCCTGACTTCGTGATACGCCCACCTCGGCCTCCCAAAGTGCTGGGATTACCAGTGTGAGCCACCATGCCCGGCCAAAAAAATTGTTTTTAATCAGCCAGGTGTGGTGGCATCTGTGGTCCCAACTACTTGGGAGGCTGAGGTGGGAGGATCGCTTAGGCCCTGGGAGAGCAACACTGCAGTGAGCCGAGACTGCGCCACTGCACAGCAGCCTGGGTGATAGAGTGAGACCCTGTCTAAAAACAGTAAGAATAAACCTTATAGTAATATACCACATAGCTTTTTTAAAAAATAGAGATGGGGGTCTTGCCAGGTTGCCCACCTGGCCTCGAACTCCTCCCACCTTGGCCTCCCAAAGCACTGGGATTACAGGCGTGAGCCACCACGCCAGGTTCTGTGTAACTTTTGAGGGGACTTCATTTTAAATTTCAAACTTCAAAACAGTTGCAAAAACAGAACAAGGAATTCCTGTCCACCTTCACCCAGATTCCCCACCGGCTCACATTCTGCCCTAAGTGCTTTTTCATCCCCTCACCGGCAGGCACATGTGTACACACACACCCACACACATGCAGGCACACATGCACACATACAGGCACCTCACTTTTCTGAACCATTTAGTGTATTTAACAAAAGCAAGGTCGCTCTTATACCTAACCACAGTACAAATATAGATGGTTAAGAACACTGACCCTGATTAATAACATCACGGGGCAGATCTTACTCCAATTTCACCAGCTGCTCCAGTAACATCCTTCATAGCCAAACATGTTTTAAAATCCAGGCCACCAGCATCTAAGCTGGGGAGGGATGCAGCCAGGGACAGGTCCCCCGTGACAAGTGAGCAGGGTGGCAGACGGGACGCGGCACCCTCCGTGCATGTGGCCTTCCTGCCCTCCCTCTGTGGGCTCTGGTGAGGTCTGTGCACCCCAGTTTCTCATTTACAAAATGAGAGTAGAAACAGCACCAAAACCTCGGAAGGATGGGGTGAGACTGGCCACAGAAACCACATGAAGGCCTGCTCCAGGCTCAGACACTCCGTGGTGGATGGGGCTCAGAGCCACAGGCTTCGCTTCAAGGAACGTCAAGTGTGAAGGGGCCAAGTGCACGCGCAGGGTGCTGGGTGACGCCTCAGAGCTGGGAGAAGTCACTGCTGGAGTCTGGGCTGTGCCCAACCCCAGAAAGGGGTCTGTCCTGGAGCCAAGAAGGAGCATTTCGTGCTTCTAGAAAATGCTGAGGAAGGCTGGGGCTGGCAGCCGCGGGGACACGGGCCAGTGTGTTCGGGTGTACGGACAGCAGGGCGTCCACACAGATATCTGCCAAGGACCTAACAAGTCGCCCTTTTCTGCTGCACCTGGGGCCTGGAGGCTAGAGGGTGGGGGGCCATGCTGCCTTTTCCATACCCAGTGCCAGGCAAGGCGCAGACACGGGAGTGGCAGACACAGGACCGGGGGCTGCCAGCACCGCAGGGACCCCGCCTGGCACTGCTGTCTGCAGACAGCCAGAGGCTCAGACAGGAGTGCTCACGGTCTGACCAGTCAGCACCACAGAGACCGAGAGCAGGACGAAAAGCCATCATCAGACCCAGAGAGCAGCACGGCTGAGGGGCCGCAAGAAGCACTCAGGGCGCCGCGCGAGTTCCAGAAAAAGACCAGGTGGCCCCACAGGCTGCATCACCACAGTTCTGAGAATAGCAAAACTGTCAGAGTCATCAGATTTACAGGGAAGGGAAACCTTTCCAGCTTTAGAGAAACAGAAAAAAGTATCATAAAGGAAAAAGCCAAGTAAATGAAAATGTGAAACTTCAAAGTAACCACAAAGGCCAAAAATGAAGAGGCCCCTCCCACCATGGTAGGGATTCCAGGACCAGGTGTTGTAAATCATGGTCCCCAGCCTTATGGCAACAGGGACCAGCTTCCTGGAAGACACATTTTCCACAGACAGCAGGGGGGCGGGTGGGTTCTGGATGAACCCGCCCCACCTCTGACCGTCAGGTGTTAGAGTCTCACATGGGCGTGCAGCCTGGACCTCCACGGGCACAGCCACAACAGGGTTCTGCTCCTATGAGAATCTAAGCTGCTCACCTGCTATGTGGCCTAGGGGTTGGGGACGCTTGCTGCAGAGCCATGGATCCACCAGAGAAATGGCACAGCTTTTGAAAAACCAAGGCTCTCAGTGGAGCAGAAGCGTGTGGTGTGGTCACGGCATCTTGCTAGCCCATCCAGCTTCCTGGACCTCCCTGCCTCTGCTCACCACCATCCTCGGGTCCAATTTCCCAGTAGCAGCAGCAAGCGGGCCCTGGACAGCTGTGCCCATGATGTGGGTTTCTCACTTGGGCCTCTGGCTGAGGGACTAGCCACCAAAGGTTCCAACCACAGCCCTGCCTGACAGGCCACATGGACATCATCCGGGTTCCACGGAGTCTCAGATGAGGTCATTTGCTGCAGGCTGTTCACACAGAAACGCACGCTGCAGCTCCTGCCCCATCACACAAGGGCCCTCTGGGGGCATGGCATGCGGCTGGGCCTGCTCCCGCCTATTCCTGGCGCCCGTTGGCTTCATCTTCTCGGCGACTCGACTGTGACCCTCCAGACCTGAGGGCTCTGTGCTTCCCTTGGTTCCAGAACGTTCCCACGATGACACCATGGACTCGCCTTCAGCCTCCTCTTCTCTCTGTGTTGCATCCTGAGAGGTCTTTCCAGGTCACAGTCCAGGCACCAACACACTCCTCAGCTTTTGTCCTTCCTGACCCTTCTGAGGGGAGGGTGTCTGCCTGACGCCCCCTCATAAAGAGTCCGTGGCTTGCACTTTCTACATAGGAAGACTTGGACCAGCACCCCAAGATCGGGGCACCCCTGTGGACAGAAACCTCCCGAAGGCCTCAGCCCACTCAGGCCCCGTCCTCGCAGGCACACAGAGTTGGCCGGGGTCCATGATCACTCAGTTGTCCTGTCTCTTGGGCCTCATTCATCTGGGCATCTCTGCAGGTTCTCCTTGAGATTCAAGACCTGTGACTTGAAAATCAGAGGGCACTGACTGTGCAGGGGCCATCAACTTGGGCTGTGACCTCATGACAGCCTTGGGCCGTAGATGGCAGGCAGGGCCCCAGATCTTCTGCAGCACATGCACGCTCACACACACACATGGCTACAACATCATCCACTTTTTGGTAAGGAGACATCATCAGCGCCTAGTTTTAGCCAAACCTGTGTCAAGGATTGGCTGGGAAATGACAACCCTTGGTCATCTTCTACTCAGGAGTAAGAAAAAAAAAAACCTACATCCTTTCTTTTCAACCGTAAATCACCACTTTCCTGACCTGGAAACTGATGTCTGCAGAAAAGCTAAAAGGCTAAGAAATCCTGACCAAGAGTGTGTCAATGCTCCCAAAATGCCTACTTCCCTGCACAGACACTCTAATGGTCATGTGGTTCACCCTGACACACCGCAGCTAATAGCAGGTTAAAAACACTTTTCTCGGCTGGGCACAGTGGTCCGTGCCTGTAATTCCAGCACTCTGTGAGGCCAAGGCAGGCGGATCCCCTGAGATTAGGAGTTCAAGACCAGCCTGGCTAACATGGTGAAACCCTATCTCTATTAAAAATACAAAAATTAGCTGGGCATGTTGACGTATGCCTGTAATCCCAGCTACTCGGGCAGCTGAGGCAGAAGAATTGCTTGAACCCGGGAGGCGGAGCGTGCAGTGAGGCGAGATCGTACCACTGCACTCCAGCATGGGCGACAAGAGCAAACTCTGTCTCAAAAACAAAACAAAACAAAACAAAAAAACAGCTTTCCCATCTTCCCATACAAGTCCTTCCTGTTCAAAGTCAACTCATCAAAATAAGGAAAGATCATTAATCTGTTCATCAACACAGAAATGCTCTGTAGACGGAGACAGGCTGTGCTGGAGTCCAGCCTGCACTCGGCTCCGTGACCTGCCACCCAGCCAAGGCAAAGACACCAAGACTCTATCCAACAGCAAAAGCCGAGGCAGCTTTAAAGTCAACACGTTCACCTAGAGATGACCACTGTTCAGCCACAAAGATACCAAGTTTTCTCCAGGAGCCATGCAGGGGCCAGGCCTAGGCTCTGGGGTCATGAGGGAGGCTCACAGCTGCCCTCTTCGAGGGGAGGCATCCAACATCACAAGCCAAGACACTTCCTGCCCCCAGGGAGGATGTGCCTCGGGGCATGGGGGCTCCTCTGAATGGACAGCTCCCTCTGGTCCCTAAATGCTGCCTGCAACTCTGTCCCCTGCCGCCTTCAGGGACTGGTCACTTGCAGATGTTGCTGGGATCACATGCTGATGTCTACAGGTTAGCCCAGGCAAGTGCCTTTCCCGAGCACCAGTTCATCGCGGCCCACGCTGAGTAGGGAGGACGATGGGCTGAGGGCCGCAGAGCCGGTACTTACGGGAATGTGAGGTAGGGGCACCCGCCCGTTGACCTGCACGCTCTCCTGCATCTCCCTGCGGTGCTGCTTACGGATCCTGTATGGGGGGATCCCATCCCTGTCCAGGAGAAAGAAGCAGCCGTTAACTCAGAGAGGAGCAGGAGGGCCAGCATCATGCCAGTATGGCTCCCGGTCCCGACCGCCAGTCAGCAGGCGACGGTGATGACACCCGTGGCCCCCACTGACATGTGCACAGCCACACGTGCACACACGGGCGATGCAGACACCCATGTGTGCAGGGAACACGTGCGCAAGTGTCACAAAGTTCACGCATGATGGCCAAGCCCCGGTGCCCAGCATGCTGCCCTCCCAGCTGGTGTCTACTGGGCGTCTCCACAAAGCCTCCTTGCGCCTGCCTGTTCTTCAGGGCCTGACAGCGACAAGTGGCTTTTTCCATGTTTAAAGGGTGGGGAAAGAACTTGTGACGGGGACTGCACGTGGCTGCAAAGCCGCACATATTCACTGCCAGCCCTGCACGGAAAATGTTTGTTGGCCCCTGCCTGTGGCCTAGACCAGGGTGCGGTGTGCCTGCCTTGAAGGGCACTGCTAAACGGAGCAAAAACACTTCAGGGTTGCAGAGTGGGCAGCCAGGACAACCAGTGCCCATAGAAAGTTAGGAGATGCCAGGGCTACACACTCTGCTTCTCTCCAGGTGAGCTGGCAGGGCAGCATGGTCTCAAAGGGAGGCGCAAGGTAGTTCTTTCGCAACAGGTTTTCTTTATGAACCCTTTAAAAGATCATAAAAAACACCTCCGTCAAATTATACCTGGCCTTTGAATAATTACCCCAGGGTTAAGGTAACTCAGGTACTTCACTAATGCCCTCTCCCTCTCCCCGCTATTAGAGAAGCTGCCTCGGGGAGCACAGCAGCTCCAGGCATCAGCACTGCACCAAGGGGCCTGCCAGAGCTGCCAGGACGTGAGAGAGCGCCTGACCCAGGGCTGCCTGGCGGACACAGCAGCTCCTGAGGCGTCCTCGGCTGTCACAGACCACTGAGTGCTGTGGGCAGCGGTGATGCCAAGTCAGCGCACTCGGCATCAGCAATCAGCGAGTGTAAAACCCAGCTAACACCTGCCTCGGGTTTGTTCAAGTGTCCTGAAGCCAACAACTTACTGGTTTCTTAGACATGATACTTGGATTGGGTAACTTCCACAGGCCTCTGTGGATTAGGTGCTGTCCCCACATCTCTTGAGCGCCGTGCGGAATGGTTGTGAGCTTCCCCCCAGCACAAAAGCCGAGCTCAGCTGCCCCACCGAAACAATGCAATGCACCTGTCCACATTTTAACTCTGAGGTACTTTCAAGTATCTGCAGCGATTTTACATTCCAAACTGTTAAACACTTCAGTACAAACCAAGAGGAACAGAGTATCAAGGAAAAAGAGAGAGATTTATTTTAGGTCCTCCCTTTAGGAAACATATGTCCCTTTCTTGGAGAGAATCAGGACACTTTCTGAGAAAAGTGAGTTGGCAGATGATTTTTCGTCGTAGTAACACAGTTTTGGGAAGAGGGACAGCAGATGCTAGGACGCACGGTCTGCTCAGACACTCCGTGGGTCGCAGTGCACCCAACCGCCGGACCCGAGGCTTCCGGGCCATGGCAGGCACCGCTTCAACTCCAACAACTTCAAGCCAGTTGCTGCTAAAAGTACGTCAACATTGTACTCTGAAGATTCAAAGCTAAGTAAGGGTGCAAGAAGCCAGGAGATGCCGCACACAGCAGCTCTGCCGGGCAGGGGCAGAGGTGCCCCGGCAGCACCAGTTACCCAGGGAAGAGCGAAGGCGCAGAGACGCACGGCCGTGCGGGGCCGGCTGAATCTGGTTCAGAAATGGAATCTGACAACTTGTTCTGTTCATCTGAAATTTGGGCGTTGGAAAAATGTTTAAAGACAGGCAAATGAAAAGAACTAACCAGCCGGGTGCAATGGCTCATGCTTGTAATCCCAGCACTTGGGAGGCTGAAGTGGGTGCACTGTTGGAGCCTAGGAGTTCGAGACCACATAGTGAGACCTCGTCTCCACACGCACAAAAATAACAATAATAATTAGCCGGCCGCGGTGGCACACGCTTGTAGCCCCAGCAGCTCTGAAGGCTGACGCAGGAGGACTGCTTGGGCCCAGAGGACAGAAGCTGCAGTGAGCCGAGATCGCACCACTGTAGTCCAGCCCGGGTGAGAGTGAGACCCTGTTTCAAAATGCAAAGAACCATAAAAATGGCGCATACAGTGGGACCATCACTTAACACATATTCATACAAGGATGGGCAGAATCACCAGCAGGTGAGAAGTCCTGCTCTCTTCCTCCTCCAGCCCTATCCGGCTCTCCAGGCTTTCCACCTGCAGAAGCCAGCTAAGCGGGAAAGACATCTGGGACACCACTAGCCATGGTGGGGACGGAGGGTGGCAGTCCGTGGGCTCTAGCTGCTCACAAGTTCACAGCCTCTGGCCTCCTCCAATGCTGAGGCTGCTGTGGGGAGACCCCGGCAGCCCTGGCTAGGATGGCTGGAGGGCAGGTGGCGCATAATGAATAGACCAGAGCTAGGCAGGTCTGGGCTTCATGGGTAACACCAAGACAGGATGGCAGCCAATGCCCTACTGTGAACAGAGTGTGTTGGCATCATCTAATGCCTGCGGTATACTCAGGTCCCAAAAAGCCACCTGTGAAGCACAGGGGACGAGGTCATAAAACAAGCACATTCCTGCACAGGGGGTTTCCCTGGAGATGTGACAATGAAAGAATAAGCTTCTGCCTGCCACCTCGAGGGTTCATACATGCGTACGCCAGTCCATCCCTGGGCCACTGAGGCATTGGCCTCAGCACAACCACAGCACCTTCCCTTGTTCCTGCTCCCAGCCCCTTGCCAAGTGGGTGATGGGGACAAGACAGGACCCTGCACTGCACCAGAGTCGGCAGAAATCCACCCTCAGGGACCATCTCTCCCACCACAGCCAGTGGTGAGGCAGCTAGCCTGTGCCTGTCCCTAAGCGGAAACCCCAGACTCTGGAAACCAAACAGAAAACTGCAGCCTGGGCAGCCTAGAGACTATCTTAGGTTCACCCTCCATCCTCCCTTGTGGGGAGGTCCCAGCAACCCTGGTCACAGAGAGAAGCAACTGACACAAAGCTGAGCCCTCACTCACGCTGCTCAGAGGACAGCCTCTGCAGTGCAGCCTGCCTCCATGTTAGACACGCTCTCACTGAGTTCTGTGGGGCCAGGAAAACGTTTTCCTTGACGACAAAGCCCAGGTGGAACTGGCCGCACTCTGTAGCAGGGTGGGACTTACATGCTGCCATCTGCGAGAAACAGGGTGTCCAGGACGGGACTTAAACATTGCTGTCCAAGGGACTGGGTATCCAGGTGGTACTTACACACTACTGTCCGTGAGGGACAGGGTGTCTGCATCGCTGGACAGGCTCTGCTGCTCACTGTCGTTGGCACTGGTGGCTGGGGCCAGGGCATAGCCGGCATTGACATAATAGGGGTTGACTGGCTCCCGCCAGGATCCATACCTGCGAACAAGCAGGGCATGTTAGTGACAGCCTGCCAACAACCTCTCATTTTAATCCACATTTTCATATTATCTGAGTATCTTAATGTATGAATTAAAAACACAAGCAATGAGGAGAAAAACATGGAGCAGAGAAGATGAGCATCTCCACCTGTCCTCCCGTCTTTTCCAACGGGCTGGATGAAAGCGCTAGGCAGATCTCTCCTCTGATTTTCAGTGGATGCTTCAGTGCACACAGAGAGCAATCACACATCACCATTTGGGTTTGTTTTCCATACACAGCACTAGAAGTGGGACGCAGATGTTCTGCTCCTTCCAAAGTGCATGCTGGGAGAGGACACTGGGTTTTGAGTCAGGGCGAGGCCCTTAGGCTTCAGCTCAGACGTCCCTGCGCCTGTGCCCAAGGCCAAGAACGGCCACGGGACTGTTGTCCACGGGTCCGTATGTGAACGTGTGTGTGTGGTGCCACTTTCTGTCCCCCTAGCAGGGGAAGCTCCTGGAGAGATTCGCCTCCACTTACTACTACCAAATTAGCAGGAAAGGACACCTTGTTTCAATCTGCATTTCCCTGATTGATGGTCAGACTGGCAGTTTAGAGTATTTGTCATTTACATTTCTTTATCTGTTCATGCAGTTTGCCATGGAGTAGATTATGAGTTTCTTAGTGATTTACAGAACTCTTTAAATAGTCTTGCTATTATCGCTGGTTATTTTTATTATTTTTTTTTTTAAAGATGGGGTTTCACCATGATGGCCAGGCGAGTCTTGAACTTCTGACCTCAGGTGATCCACCCACCTCGGCCTCCCAAAGTGCTAGGATTACAGGCGTGAGCCACTGCGCCCGGCGTCGCTGGTTATTTTTTAATTTCTTTTTCTTG
>CAUYQU010023315.1:0-12575 GCA_963574635.1 Cheracebus regulus | reverse complement strand
CACACTCAGAAGTTCCTAAGAATAGCAGGTGAACTGGACGTGTCCTCATGAGCTAGCACCATATTCTCTCTACTCCCCAAGAGTGGACTCAGCTAAGCGAACACGATGCCTGAGTGAGAAGTGGATATGGTTTGGCTCTGTGTCCTCACCCAAATCTCATGTCACATTGTATCCCCACCTGTTGTGGTGGGGCCTGGTGGAAGGTGATTGAATTATGGGGGCAGTTTCCCCTTGCTGTTCTTGTGATAGTGAGTTCTCATGAAACCTGGGTTTTGAAAGTGTGTAGCTCTTTGCCTTCTGCTCCAGCCATGTGGGACTTGCTGGCTTCCTTTTTGCTTCTGCCATGATTGTAAGTTTCCTGAGACCTCTCCCAGCCATGATTCCTGTACAGCCTATGGAACTGTGAACCAATTACAACTTTTTTCTTTATAAATTACCCAGTCTTAGGTGATTCTTTATAGCAATGTGAGAATGAACTAATACAGAAGGGTCCAACATGGGGATAGAGTTCCAGAGTGCAACCTAAATCTGTCCTGAAATCCCTCCCAAGAAAAATCAAGGACCAGGAATAAAGAAAAAAATTCAATAATCTATGACCATACCTGGTGTTCCAGTCATATGCTCTTCAGAATAAACTGCAGTGACATATATTCACAATGAGGGAATAAACGTCTTCCTTCAAAGGATAAAACCTCCAGGGAAATTACTCTTCCTATTGAAATAAAATATCCTCCCTGTGCTGGTGACTGTCATAGTCAGTAGCATCTCAGCAGGCAGGTGTGCAAGGAGGTGGGGCCAGGACACTAGCAGAAACGACCTGATGGATTTGGACCACGAAGCTGCTTCTTGCTCCTGTGGTCAAATGTGAGAATTTTCCTGACCCCTCCATGAGCTGTAAAGTAAGGAAGACATAGCCAACATCGACCATTCAGTCCATACTGGGAAGCAGGAACCCTACAAATACTGAGGGGGGTACACCATGTCTCAGGGAGCGTTTTGCGTAGGACATTCCAAGTGGAAGAGCGAGAATTTAAAGTCACACAATCAACCTCATTTTAAAAGGCCCTTTAGCCACCACTAAAATAAACTTTCTAGATTCCTCCATCTACAATCTGTAATCCCACAGTACATTTAGAGCAGCGCTGGAAGATGCCATTATTTGTAGCCGTAAGAATCCAATTAGTTAGAAATGCGCTTTTGTAAATGAGGGCCAAGTCTTCTTCTCAAATAACCCTCAAATGTGCCTGAGAGTATTGAAGTTTGCTTTGAGAAGCAGAGGACAGTGAAATCTGATGACCTCATGAGTAAGTGGAAAGCAGAAAAATGAATAAAGCTGATAGCTTGAGTGGAGGAGTGGAAAGAAAGACGACTACTGCTTGTTCATGAGGCTTTTAAATACCTGTTTTCTGTTCAGCCTAAGCAGGATCTTGAAAGAGGCCTTACAGATACAGGACCCAAAAGTTCAACCTTCATTTGCTTCATAGATAATTCGAATTTGACCAAATGCAATATGTCAATCTTGTTTGGATGCTTATTTAAGTAAGCCTTCAATTGTTCAATAAAACTGTAAAAACATATGTTTCAAACAACCAGGAAAACACGAGTATAGACTAGGTTTGGTTAAAAAATAAAGTTAATGTAAATGTAAGTTAAATTCAAACTCTTTATGTATCTTATCAAATTGAGTCTGTCCATGTCTATTAACTAAAAGGCACAACATATATATTTTTTTTTAATTGTACTTTGGGCTCTGGGATACATGTGCATGTCCTGCATCCTGCAGGATTGTTGCATAGGTACATACATGCCATGGTGGTTTGCTGTCTCCATTCCCCCACTCCCCTGTTGCCTACATCAGGCATTTCTCCCAGTGTTATCCCTCCCCATCCTCCTCTTCACCCAGCTGCCCCTCCCCTCCCCCCCCACTCCTGCACCTGGCCCAGTGAGTGTTGTTCCCTTCCCTGTGCCCAGGTGTTCTCATTGTTCATCACCCACCTATGAGAGAAAACATGTGGTGTTTGGTTTTCTGTTCTTGTATCAGTTTGCTAAGAATGATGGTTTCTAGATTCATCCATGTCTCTACAAAGGACACAAACTCGTCATTTTTTATGGCTCCATAGTATTCCATGGTGTATATGTGCCACATTTCTTTGTCCAGTCTATCATCGATGGGCATTTGGGTTGGTTCCAGGTCTTTGTTATTGTAAACAGTGCCGCAAGAAACATATATGTGCATGTGTCTTTATAATAGAGCGATTTATAATCTTTTGGGTATACCCAGTAATGGGATTGCTGGGTCAAATGGAATTTCTATTTCTAGGTCCTTTAGGAATCACCACACTGTCTTCCACAATGACTGAACTAATTTGCACTTGCACCAACAGTGTAAAAGTGTTCCTATTTCTCCACATCCTCTCCAGCATCTGTTGTCTCTAGATTTTTTAATGATCGCTATTCTAACCGGTGTAAGATGGTATCTCAATGTGGTTTTGATTTGCATTTCTCTAATGACCGATGATGATGAGCATTTTTTCATATGTTTGTTGGCTGCATATATATCTTCTTTTGAAAAGTGTCTGTTTACATCCTTCATCCACTTTTGAATGGGTTTGTTGGTTTTTTTCTTGTAAATCTGCTTTAGTTATTTGTAGATTCTGGATATTAGCCCTTTGTCAGATGGGTAGATTGCAAAAATTTTCTCCCATTCTGTTCGTTGCTGGTTCACTCTTACGATTGTTTGTTTTGCTGTGCAGAAGCTCTTAAGTTTAATTAGATCCCATTTGTCTATTTTGGCTTTTGTTGCCCTTGCTATTGATGTTTTAGCCATGAAGTCCTTACCTGTGCCTATGTCCTTGATGGTGTTGCCTAGGTTTTCTTCTAGGGTTTTTATGGTGTCAGGTCTTATGTTTAAATCTTTAATGCATCTAGAGTTAATTTTTGTATAAGGTGTAAGGAAGGGGTCCAGTTTCAGCTTCCTGCATATGGCTAGTCAGTTTTTCCAACACCATTTATTAAATAGGGAATCCTTTCCCCATTGCTTGTTTTTGTCAGGTTTGTCAAAGATCAGATGGTTGTAGATGTGTGGCATTGTTTCTGAGGCCTCTGTTCTGTTCCATTGGTCTATATCTCTGTTTTGATGCCAGTACCATGCTGTTTTGATTACTGTAGTCTTGTACCACCTAACAGACATTTACACTCCACCCCAAAACCACAGAATATACATTCTTCTCAGCACCACATCACACCCGAGCTAAAATTGACCACATAATTGGAAGTAAAACACTCCTCAGCAAATGCAAAAGAACAGAAAACATAACAGTCTCTCAGACCACAGTGCAATGAAATTAGAGCCAGAATCTATGGGACACATTTAAAGCAGTGTCTAGAGGGAAATTTATAGTAATAAATGCCCACATGAGAAACAAGGAAAGATCTAAAATCAACACCCTATCATCAAAATTGAAAGAGCTAGAGGAGCAAGATCAAAACAACTCAAAAGCAAGCAGAAGACAGGAAATAACTAAGATCAGAGCAGAACTGAAGAAGACAGAGACACAAAAACCCTTCAAAAAATCAATAAATCCAGGAGTTGTTTTTTTTTTTTTTTTTTTTTGAGACTGCGTCCCATTCTATCACCCAGGCTAGAGTGCTGTGGTGTGAACTTGGCTCACTGAAACCTTTACTTCTCTGGTTCAAGCGATTCTCTTGCCTCAGCCTCCTAAATAGCTGGGATTACAAATGCAAGCAACCATGCCCAGATAATTTTTGTATTTTCAGTAGAGATGGGGTTTCACCATGTTGGCCAGGCTGGGCTCAAACTCCTGACCTCAAGTGATCTGCCCACCTAGGCCTCCGAAGTGTCAGCACTACAGGTGTAAGCCGTGATGCCTTGCCCAAAATATTTTCTTATCATATACAGATGTTTGTTTTGAGAGTTGTACACATGGTTAACTGGCTTGAAACTGTACTTTTGTTATATAAAACTGTATTTGTTAGCCTATTGGAGTAAAAAAAGGTATTTGTCACTGAAAATTGTAAGTTTTAAAGATAGGTGGAGTTTATTCAATATTCTTGTGAAAAATAATCATCTGATTATAAACTCAGGGTCATGTTCTCCTCAATACATCCAGTAAGAAAAGGCTGCAGATTCTTCTGTTAAAATTAGGAACACAGTAATAGCAGTCTGCCTTGTAAAGTAACTTAAGTACACTTAAAAAGAAAGAAAGTAAATACATGGACCATTTGAAGAAGCTGTTTGCAAGTGTACTATTTGCTCTTTTATCCTAAGGGTATTGGAATGCACAGTGCATGGAACACACGTACTTATTCCTGCTCTTTTCACATGTCCTTGTACAATTATAGTAAAGAAATACCCAAAGACAAGGAGGATAAAAGAGGAGATGACAGTAAACAACAAATGTAACAAAATTGTGGACCTGGGATGACAAATTGAAAATGATCAGTTTGTGGACCAGAAAAGCCAAAACCAGACATGAAGAGAGGACAATGTTGCAATCAATTTACACAGGGACACCTGAAAAATTGGTGCTTTTGGAATAGTGCATTTTCCTCTCCAGAAACTTACATGTATTCAGATTATAGTGTATAATGTTCATCAAAGTTTGGTCTTTCTTCTTCAACTGAATCCTCTGCATTTCTTCTTATTTGATTTTATGTATTTTAAGTTGTTGTAGTGAATAAGTTATCCTGTCACTCTCTCTCTCTCTCTTTCCCTCTTCATGGAATTTCCTAACTCTACTGATACTTATAAAGTATGTGGCTTTGGGAATGATACTTGTTCATACTGAAATTTTAATTACCTCATCAGATGAGTGAACGTCATGCAAAAATAATCAAAGGGCTATCATAAGTAAAAAAAAAAAAAAAAAAAAAGAGGCCTCTAAAATATCACCATAATAGGTATGAAGGAATGATGAATAAATCTTTAGCTATGTAGCCATCCTTGTATAGAAATGCAATATATGATACAGATAATAATTCAATCACTGAAGAAAGCTTGGTTATTCTATGTTGTTTGGGAACAGTGATGTATTCAATTATTTTTAAAAACAAATTGCGGGGAAGACTTAGTATGAGTGGTCACTGCCATGCAGGTCACAGACTAAAGCCAAATTTAGAAGGAATTCCACTCAATTTGATCAACCCCTTCTATGCATGGAATAAGTGAAAACCCTTCTGTTAGAGGTATTTTCTGTCGTGTTTGAGGGTAGGGTCAAGGAGTCCCAATGTAATGAGAACAAGCAGATTTCAAAGTGGGATTGATACTGGGGTGAGAGGCACAGAGCTGAGATGACAACCTTGAGGAGCCAGACTCTTAAATGGCATTAATACATGTGCACGTCCCAGAGTGTCCACAGTTATGAATGAAGCAGGGAAGACAAGGGGCGTGAGGAGGAGAATAAGCCAGGGGACTTGGCAACCAGGAGGCCGTTAGTGACTGCAAGATTCTTGAAGGCGGAAAGTCAACCTGATGTGGCTCGTGCCAGAACATGCAGTCTTCCTCACAGCATCCACTGATTCATGTGAGAGCTCTTGATTAAGAAACAGACTGCATGCCAGGCCCAGAATATACCACATGAAGCAAGAAAGGCAGGCTCTTGTCTTTCATGAACAGAGTAACAGAGAGGAGACAAGAGTCCACTTGTCCATGTGAGCAGGACATGATGGCAGAGCATGGTGAATGCTGTGATACGGGAAGTTTAGGGCAATGCGGAGAACCACTGTGAAGCTGCACCCCATCTAGATTTGAGGTCAGGAAAGTAGGAAGGGCTTCCTGGAGAAAGTTATGCCCAAGTTGGGACCGATGCCAGACATGCATTAGTCAGAGCAAGTAACACCAGCTGCTGTAACAAATGAACTCCAAATCATGGACATTGTTACAGGTTGAACTGTGTCCCCAAAAAGAAAAGAGATGCTCCTAATTCCTGGTAACTGTGAATGTGACTTTATTTGGAAATACAGTCCTTGCAGATATAATGGAGGGAGTCAAGCTGGCTTAAGGTGGGTCCTGAGCCATGTCTCGTATCCTTATAAGAAGGGAAAAATGTGGACACGTGCAGACAGGACAGCACCACGTGCGGACGGAGGCAGTGACTGGGTGGAGCCTCTATGGGCCAAGGAGTGCCAAGGATTCCCAGGAACCACAGAAGCAAAAAAGAAGAAGGAAGGATCTTTCCCTGGAGCCTTGCCAAAGAACATGGCCCAGGGCAGCCTCCGAGAATGTGAGACAATACCTTTCTGTTGTCTTAGGGCACCCAGCCTCCGGTACTTTGTTACGGGGGCTTAGCACACTAGGGAGATTGTTCCTTGTTTGCTCTGACTTTGGCTCAGCCGAGTAGCCGGGGTAGGGGTGGGAGTGGCTCTGCTCCACAGGAACCCAGGGTCCTTCTCTCTTGTTGCGCCACCTTCCTTTAGGGCCTCCAGAAACGAAGCCCTGATGGAGTAGACAGAGCACAGAAACCCCATGGAAGGCTTTAGGATCAGCTGCCTCCCTGACACACATCTTATTGACCAGAACAGAGTCAGATTCCCTACCTTCAACCACAAGAGAGTCGGAAATATCATCTTCTGTATATCTAAGGGGAAAATAAAGCATTTTTGATGGGGAAAAAAAACAAAAAAAAAAAACAAATTTTATTTCTCTGCCTCACAGCATGGACTTCCTCATAGCATGTGGCAGTTTCCTTAGGGAGCCAGCTGAAATTGCAAGACATTTTCATGATCCAGACTGAAGAGACACTAAGTGACACTTCTGACATATTCTACTGGTCACAGCAGTAACAAAGTTCCACCCAAGTTTAAGGGGGGAAATCACACCTCACCCCCTCAAGAGATGATGTCAAGGTCCCACTGTAAGAAGATAAGATGAAAAATATGGTTGTGACTATCCTTGGAAAATACAATGTGTCACACATCCCAATTTCCAAGATGTTACATACTCAAAAATGTGCACTTTGAAATCAAATACAGTAGTAATTTGTGGTTCTTAAGCAGGAGGGGCAAAATCTTTTTTCTAAATTAAAACATAAATGTTTACCTAAACAAGTGAGTCATTAATCACTTTAACAAAATCCCTCTTTTAAACTACATGCATAAGAGGGAGTTGTGCGGACACCTCCCTGTCTTTTTTTTTTTTTTTCCAAGATATGCCGCCCAGGGTGGAGTGCAGTGGCGTGATCCCAGCTCATTGCAACCTCCGTCTTCTGGGTTCAAGCAATTGTCCTACCTCAACCTCCTGAGTAACTGGGATTACAGGTGCCAGCCACCATGCTCAGCTATTTTCTTTGGTATTTTTAGTCGAGATGTGGTTTCATCATGTTGGCCAGGCAGATCTCAAACTCTTGACCTTGTGATCCACTCACCACAGGCTCCCAAAGTGCTGGGATTATAGGCGTGAGCCAATATGCCTGGCTGACATTTTTATAGTCAAGAAAACTAGCTACTGACATGAGAGCAGTTTCTTCTAAAAGCTTGTGGATTCAACTGTAAAAATAGCAATCCATTCTGACTCCCCTCTCCACCGCACAGAGCTTTCCTATTTTGCTTATTAAACTTTTGCTTCAACCTCACCCTCTTGTGTCCACACTCCTTCATTTTCTTGGTCACAAGACCATGAGCTCAGATAACACCTTAGATAATGGTATCAGTGACCCTGAACTGTTTTGGTAACACCAGCTCTAGGACGAGGACATGGGAGACACTCTCAAGAAGAAAACTGAAATCTGTCCAAGTGGTATACAAATTTATCCTTTCATAGACAAATCTCTGACCATTCTCTCTCTTAAATTTCTAAAATTTTACATTGATTGTGATGAGAATCAACGTTTGGTCCATTTGAAAGGGTATGCACAAATTTTGCCAATGCTAATATGGTTCACCAGAAAAATCCATGTGGCATATATTAAGAAAGCACATAGAGGATCTACATGGACAGGGTTTTCATAATTACAAAAAAAGGGAATTAACTGTGTGAGTATCTTTATATGAAGGCAAGGAGGAAAACAGTTTGCTGGAAGCCTATGGAAATGTACTTATGATTTAAAACAAACTTATTTACTCAGGAAAAATATATTTCTCAACCCACCTGTTAAAGTCTTAGGAAAGTATAACCTTAATAAGCTCCTAATGCCAGAACTTATTTTTCTTCTCTGGACCTCATTCCCTCTCACATTGTGTTGAAATGAATAAATGAATTGCAAGTAAATAGTGGGGCACAGTAAGCTCTGAGAACTGACAGCCTCTATTCCACTTACTACCTTTACAAAAACCTTGGTATGTACCTAAATCATGTCATCTATAAAACTAAGGTAATAATAACAATCATATCTCCCTAATAAAATGGTTTTGATGATTAAGTGGAATATAGTAAAAAATTTTTAAACGTTTTCGATTTTAACCAATTTGGCTAGGGTAGGTGGAAAGAATAGAAATGTACTAAATTAATTTTGAAATATGTAATATATATTTATGGGGCATTGACATCAAGTTTAAAAACATAGAATCCACCATAACAGTGTAATCAAAATTTTTAGAAAGTCAAATCAAGCTGGTCTCAGAGACTATTATGCTTATTTGCTAACTGTACTACCAGAATGCTTAGCTGATACAATGAATACAGTAATTCTTCCAAATCACATAAACTGCCAGACAAGCGACTCAATACAATTCACTCAGTCTCCGAGAAGTTTATCCACTCTGTCAATGTTCATCTTTCCTGGCAAACTATCCTTTGGTATTCCAAGCAAACTAGAGCAAGGCGAAGCTGAAGAATGCCCAGCCATGCCTCCAACCAATTCTACTTTCTGTTCCATTCAGTGAGCTTCTGGGTCTTCAAAAAAGAGTGAGGCATCAGGATGTGAAAGTGCTGAGGTATGAAATTTGGATCTTTTCCTAAGTCCAGAAGGAAAAACAAGGGATTTGAAGCACAGGGTGATATGATCTAATTTCTACTTTTAAATATTCACTCTGACTGTTGTGAGGGAAATGATATGGGATGTGCTGGGGGAAGAATATTGCCAAGACCAGCTGGAGGCTGTTAAAGTCCTCCAGCAGACAGCATCGTGGGCTGAACAATCACCTTCTACTAAACAACATACAAGTGGTCATATTTGGGACGTATTTTGAAGATGGAGGCAATTAGACCTGGTAAGGTACTGCCTGAGGAAAGTGAGGATTTTTGAACCATTAGGTAAATGCCTGTCAGTGACCAAGAAAATGTTGGGATGTGTTATGAGAGAGTAATCCTAAAATTTCATATGTTGAAGACCCACCCTTCAGGACTTCAGAATAAGAACATCCATATAGAAGACAAGTGGAGTGCTGAGGGCTGCCACTCACCTCTAGATGCCCCAGCCCCCGCAGCAGTCCTGCTTCTCCCTTCCACCCACCCACTGTCACTCTCAGTGTCCCTTTCAGCTCTTCAGTCACCTCTCTATTTGACATATCTGGTGAGTGCATAGCTGATAGTTAAGGTTTCCTTATACGCTAGTCTCTTTTGCTGATTGCTGACATTGGAGGAGGTCAGGGAACAGGCCTGAGCTGAGTGACCTTTAGGGGCATTACCTGTTCTTTTCCTGTACTCTCCTACCAAGGAGAAACCTTTCTTGTACCAGGCCTGCAGCTTCCTTAGTTGCCCACATTATCAGGCAATATCTGCCTGGCACTTCTCTTTGTTCCTTTATTGTGATCTTCCTTTTTGACATGATGGTTGACCTGAGTCACCTAGACAGGACTACTCATCTCCAGGCCCTGTGGAAAACTGTATCTGGTGAAACCAGAGACAATAATCCCAGTAACACAGTGGGAGCTGCAGGAATCAAGCAACTACTCTGTACCTAAGATACAAGTCATAAAGGCCTGCTAGAACTGATCCACTTCCCACAGTGCCAGAGAAGAATTGCCAATTAAGAATGTAATCCCTCTTCAAATATGTCTATTTCATTCAAGGGAAAATACCAATCTTCCTGGATCTCTTACAAGAACAATGTTGTCTGTAGCAAAATCTAATCTATTAGGAAGTCTTCCTGTATTATGATCTCCAACTCTTCAGAAGGGCCAGACCAGACCCTCCTATGCACAGTAGAGGGTCCACTCAGGCACAGCTGTCTAGGGGCTTGTCTTTATGACTTCCTGTCACGGCCTCCCTAGTCATGCCTCCAACCAAGCTATCCTCAGATTAAGACTAGCCATGCACAAAAAGTGAAAAATTACACAAGGTCTGAAATGGTAAGTGTCAGCAGGTGATACTGAGTAGTATACTTTATGAACCGATGAACAGGAAAATTCTGGGTATCACGGAGCAATCAACAGCTGAAAAGAGAACTACCAATCCAGGATCTTGAAAGGGCTTTGTGGAAACGTAATAGTTTACTGTACAATTGCACAGACAAAAATGAAAATAAAGGTAGCAAGGAGTACCATACACCATTACTTAGAAGATTAAATAAAGCATTTTTCCCAAAAGTCATGTGGAGAGAAAATAAAAATATAGGAAGAAAATCACACACGGCAAGGTAGAATCAGAACATAAAATGTAACAAATAAGAGCCAGAAAGAGAATGAGGAGGAATGAATATTAGAATATCATAGAAAAAATCCTCTGTGTGAAATAAAAACTGAGCAAAAAACAGAAGCCCAATCAATGCATTTGAGGCTTGGATAAGCATATCAAATAATCTTAGTTGAATTGTGGCCACTTAATTATCAGTGGTGGGAAATGCAGTATTTCTTAGGGGAAATAAAGCAGAGGATGAATTCTATAGAATATTCTGGAGAAAGTGGAGGTCTTGGCGATATGACATCATGTGGCTTACTTAGGAAACTATGTATTCAGTTTGTTCAGGCCTGGAAATTCCTTGGTGGTTTCTGTGTTCCGTTTTGCCTTAATAACCCCTAAAGGTATTTCAAAAATACATATTGTTTAGGTTTCCTGTGTTGTACAGAACCAAGGCTTGCCTGAGCAGAGTGAGACCACAGAAGTTTGGACAATTCCTGTAGCCTGTGCAGGCTGCAGAGCAGCTTTCTGTCATCTATTAGTGCCGGGAGTGTGCTGTGTCCACACATCTCAAAGATACGTAGAGACCATCTCTACTGCATGAAAAATTAAGCTAAATGTGAAACTATTCATACACGTGCATCATGAGAGATGGACATAGGCTATAAAAAGAGTGAGAGATAGTGATCATCTTCACTGTTAGCTGTGGGATCACTGTCTTCACCCTCAACACACACACACACACACACACACACACACACACACACACACACACACACACACACGTAGAAACAAAAAGCACAGTGGGAAGCAGAATAGCAGTCTACCAAACAGATTGAAAAACAAATGATGTCTAAAGTTCTATTCTGACACAGTGCTGATTGCTTGGACACATTTCCATCAGAGTCTTTGTCCAAGTCATAAGTTGTACCTTTAAAAAATGAGACACAAACAACATCCTACCCAACCCTTCCTGCTGGGCTAGAATCCCAAAAGAAATGAGGGATACACTTGATCTGAAGTAAACAAAGCAGAATCCAGTCTCTAAGGTGATAAGCTCTACCTGGTAGGGAGCTCAAATGTGCCATTGTTCTGCTTATCTTTATAAAGGCAGCTGCCATGTTTTCTCCCAGCACAAAGCTGGGAGCAACACCAGAGCCTCCTGCAAGATGCTTGTGATTCTGCTGTCAGTGGCCCTGCTGGCCATCAGCTCAGCTCAGAGCTTAAATGAAGGTAAGACAAATTGGGGCAAGATCTTGTGACCCTGACTGGGGTTTAGAAGCTCACCCTATAGAGGGGGATAGTGGAGAGAAGAGCGGAGGATGAGAAAACAGATGGCACTGCAGAGTTCTCATGCCAAGGATCAGAAGACCTGTTGTGCCCTCATTCCTCACCAAGGTCTCATAATTTGTTTATTTCACAAACAGAACCCAATAAATAATTTGTGCCAGGGGAGTGAGAGGGTGAGATTTGCATTTATAGAGACATGGGACTGCTGTGAAAGATGCAGTGGAGGCTGCAAGACAGATTCAGGGAATTCCAGCTGTGAAGATCCTGTACTGATCTCAGTAGACAGGGATGACGCTGGCCTTGCTGTACAGTGGATCAGCATTGATGAAGGAGATAAACACGCATCAGAGCTACTGCAGAGACAGAGAATTGAGTAAAAGCCTTGTCTCTGTCTACAAAGAGAGAGAGAGAATAATCAGAGTGAAACATTGTCATCTCTCCCCTACATGTAGTAATTCAATGTGCTGGGAATGGCATGTGTAAGACTGTATGTTTCCAAATGGTTTTTCCTGGCAGCCCTTATCGAGAAACCTTGCAAACATCAGTAACATGTTTACAGAAGAGGGCAGAAGAATCCCCAAGTGTGGCATTGAAATACTCAGGGCAGTTGAACTAAATAGGCAGTAAGGCAGGAGGAATCACAGGAAGGACAAACAGGGGCCCGTGTATGTTGAGTTCCTGGTCGGTGCTCAGCATAGTAACAACCCTGCTTCCCCTCACATCTTCCTCCACTTCCAGTAGCATCACAGACAGTGGCTGATGAGGTCACTTA